>JANAVB010010400.1:325000-450000 GCA_029216955.1 Iris pallida | reverse complement strand
GGCTTTCGAATGGTTCCGAACTCATCCTATATATTTGTCTTGTATTTCATTTTACTGTCTCTTATAGAATTTGACAATTCATATGGAACTGCTGTTAGTGTTTGTACTTGGTCATTTTCCTGACAGGATATCGTTGATATATTACAGATGATTCTGAGGCAGATTGCCCGACCTATTATGGGCTCGAGTTAGATGGAATAGTCTAGGACCGTGGCTTGATAGTAGGGCCACTAGACTTTGCACACCCAGAGTAGTGTAGCTTAGTTAGGTTTGCCTGGACTGCGATCCAGCTAGTAATTTCAGACTGTAGTTTCTATATTATATTCTGTGACTCTGTGATGTTGTGTATATCTTGGGCTTGTGTGGGATCTTGAACTTATTTCCTATTTTCATCTATCATATTTCCTTTCCGTGCTATCTACCTTAGTATTATCTTATGATTGAGACTGTATTTGCTATGTCACCTCTATTCGGAGTGTATATACTGTACAGGTACCTTTATACTGTTTAGTCATAGTTTTTACAGATGTTATATACAGCGTTCTACTGCCGATTCTGTGGCGTAGGCTGGACGTACCTGCATGCTCGTATCCCTGATAAGGGTGCGGGTCGTGACATGTTGACTCTGAACAGAAGACGATTCATCTGGGTGAGTGGACAAAGGCTCATTTTTTGATTCATTCACGCCTAATAAGAATTTGAGATTTTGAATGAATGTTACTGCTAATAACAAGATGGTAATCCCGGTGAATGCTAACATGTTGAATCAGTATGCTTTTAAGAGAATTCACATGTTTCTATGCTAAGAACAAGAAAAGCGATAACCCGCATGCTAAGAATAAGATTGTTTCCTGCTAAATTTAGAGATTGCTTACATGTTCCGAATTTACATACTATCAAAGGTAGAATGATATGCTAAATATGCACAAAACTATTATCATGTTTCAAAGAGATGAACGATTGCTTATCCCTTAAATATGTTATGAATGTTGGACATGTATATACGAACTTGTACATGTTGCAATGGAATAAAATATGTAGGACCTTTGGCTCTGAGAATGTAGGAACTTCAGCTCTGAGATAAAGAAAAGAGAGAAGGCATGAAAAGAACGTGTCGTATATCTATTAAGGCACTAATTGAATGTGTCGAGTATTTGTGTATAGATCTGTTTTATCTGATAAAAATATTATAGCATGTATTGGTTTCGGACAACTTGTGCAAAAGATCAAAATTTGTCTCTCGGGTGGATTCCTAGGGCGCTGGGAAGCACTCGGCATAGGAGAAACTAGGGCACCATGGGATAAATGAGGCCTCATATAAAAGGGTGTCGATATCTGTGTCCATTAGCGACGAGCTGAACCAAAGAGTCACAACGGCTAATCATGGAAAATGACCCATGGACCATCATATAGATAGGTGTCGATTAGTAAAGAGTTGAACCCTGAGCCACAGCTGCTAGCATGTGTGTTATCAATGCATAGCTGAACCATGAGTCATAGCTGCTAGTTTACACATGTGTTAGTACAGAGTTGAGCCTTGAGTCACAGCTACTAATCAATGGCATATATATGGAAGGTTTGGTTATGAGCTAACACTACAGAGACGAACATGGAACAAGATTGGTTATAATATGTTTATGCTAATCCTTGTCTTGTGTAGGGATGGACCGTCGGCTATGGTAAGAATCACTAAAAAAGTAATATATATGCTGCTTAAGTTTCTGATCATAATCTGTGCATAGAAATGTTGTCTCTTCAAAAGAAAAGATACAAAATCATGCTTGTTATTTACCCTAAGAGTGGCTTGAACAAGAGGAAATGATATGGCTCGTGAAATACATTGCGTACTTCACATGAAATGAATGGTTTTCGTGAATGAAATGAATAGTCCCTTGTATGCTTGAAAAGAATATAATTGAATTGTCGCTTTTCTAAAGTTTTAGGATGTAATATGACTCTAATCTGTATGAAATAAAGATAGGTAAAGTAGCAAGATCAACATCACAGAAATGTTTTCTTACAAACTGAATTAGTGATTGTTTCAGACGATGTAGCCTTTGTTCACATCACCAGTACGTTGATGTACTGACCCACCACCAGTCCGCACGCAGGTACAAGATGCATCGAGATGGATAGTCCGAAGCGATAGCCTGAGTCTCATCCTCAGAAGCCAGAAATCAGAAGAGATACAAAATGATGGATTTTTTGTTCAAGAAAGTCATCTGTTGTAAGAGTTGATTTTTCTATATAAAGGGATGAAATGTATGGACGGGATCATTGTGATTTATGAAGTTTCTGGGAGATTGTAAGCCAAGTATGGCATGTATCAGAGAGACAATGAGAGCTTTGTATTATGTTCAAAGAATATCAATAAATAGAATTTGTTTCTGCTACCTTGTGTTTTCAATTATATTCTGCAATGTGTTTGCTTCTAAAATTTAAATATTTGTATTTATGTTCCGCTGCGCTATTGTATAGCTTGTCTATTGTTATTATATAGGTCTTGGCCTTGTGCAAGAGCAACATAGGCTTGCACGGCATTATGCCCAAGCAAGGACAAATGGTTCCATAGAGTCCGAAGCGAGGACGAAATAACTCTGCGAGATCAGAGTGTGACATACAGACCTTCCCAACCTTCAACATTGCCGATCTTTATGAATATTTTCCACCCGACGAACCATTTTACTATGAGAAGAACTCGAAGACGAGTTCTATTGAAGGCAGGGGAGACTGGTGCAGCGGGGATTCCAACTCTGAATTCTTTTATAATTTTTTTTCCCTTTTGCTTTATCTTTTTTTATAGATTTGATAAAAATCTTATTTATTTTAGGACTCTTATTTTGATTCTATCTTTATTAGGATAGGTTTTATCTTTATTTGATTACGATTAGGTTGTCATAAAAGTCATATAAATAGGCATCTTTTGTATGCATTTGAGAAACAACTTTTAATCAGTAAATTTGTTCTTTAAGTTCTGAGATTTATTCTCTTCTTTTTTTGGTCGTGGATTTAACAATTTCGTGGACTCGGAAGCCCCTCATTTGAGGTTTTCCAGAAACCTTCGTGCAGACCCCTGACAAGGTCATCCGTCGAAGTTTTTGTGGCACCGCTTCACTTTCACCAGGAAATGGTGGTCCAGTTATCATTATCATCGATCGCCTTGGTCATCGCCAAGCACGAAGGTAAGTCTGTTTTGCTATCATGCTGCGTCAGTTAGTAGCCATACGGGTTCTTGTACACATTTTCTTGATATTTGTTGATAGTGTCTCGAATTCTTATTTTAGTGTTGTTCTCGGACTCATGGATTCCTTGTGGTTACTCTTGGATCTCTAATTTGTCGTGCCCAGATCCTAGAGGATCATAAAGTCACCATTGGATGTGGCGTCTTACAAGTCCAAGTTGTGCTTGTACAAAAGACACGTACGAAATTGCACATGAATAAAATAGACTGAATTGAGACTGAAGCAACAAAACTTTAATGTAGAAAATCAAATAACAACAATGATTTGAGAAAATTTGAAGCGGATACAAAGGCTTTCAATAGCCAACTGGAAATGCCAAACTTGACTTATATCTTTCAAAACTGAAATAAGATACAATTTTCCATACATTATATCATTTTATTAAATAAAGATAAAACACCTTCAAAAGAAAACTTCTAAAGCTTTGAAATAAAGAGCTTTGAGACGTCGAACAAGTTTCCACTACGTTGGAAAAGCTTCTAATGCCTATGAATATCTTCCTACCTTCCAATACCTACTGGGACATGGATCAATACATTGTAAAATACACTGGTGGGCGGTATCAATTCGACTCACCTAAATCAACACGATATTCATTTGAAGACAAGAAACTACTAATGTAGTCTTTTTTTACTTGTTCAAGATTCTTTTTTACAATTCATAATAGGAAATAAATAAGTAAAAACATCACTTATTAGTGATCTTACTCTCAGCCGACTATCCATCCCTGAAACAACATGAATTAGAATAATTATGCATATATAGTTTCCATAGTTCCTTGTTTGTCTATACAGCAAACAATATGGCTGCAATATATTTATTATTAGCATGAGACCTAACTATATGATGGTCCCTAGGTGACTCTATATAATTATAAGTTGAGACGTACAAGACCATCTCTCTTATAGATGTGACACCCCTGATCGCGAGAACATACAAGTTTTAGGGTATCCCATCTCTCCTAGGCTGACATGATTCTAGTACCCCAGAGGTCATTCGAGAAATTAAACCTTGTGCAGAAGTTGTCCAAGACTAATGCATGGTATGCAACTTCTATCAAATAAAATAATACGATACAATAGCTAAATGCCAAGTAATATTTCATTCTTTCTCTTTCTTTCAGACGACCGAGCCATAAGCCATATATAGTCATAGCTCTGTTCTTCCTTTCTTTCTCATGTCGCTTTCTTTCAAATAATACAAGATTTCTTACACAATTATCTTTTTACGGCATATAATAATGAGCCTACGCAATTATTCTTTCTTTCTTTAATAAGTATAGGAAAAAAAATTCCATTGTCTATCATTTAGTCATACCTATCTCCTATTTAACTTAGTTCTTCTTATTAAGGCATCATTGATCATAGGGACAAAATAATTAAAATAAAAGCGATATATTTTGTTAGAAAGTAGAGATAAGAGAGCGAAACTCACCACTTAAAGAGATGCTAGAAGAGAAATAAGCTTTATGAAACGATCACTTCTCGCCTATTTTCTCACCTGAAATTGTTTATACAGAGGTTCATCATAGTTCTTTCTTTTCCTTCTTCATCTTTCTCTCAAGATTTGAAATGAATACAGAAATCGATGAAAAATAATGAAATAATTTATCAAAAATAACAACGAAAATGCAATCATCAAAACCAAGCAAGAAAATTCCTAACAAAACAACAATAAAAGGATGGAAATAGAATATTTTATGGAGTTCATTCGCCAAGCATAATTACTGTTTTGTACTCAATTCCATCAGAAGCCAATCCATGATTAAGATATGCTCTTAATTTAATTATTAGTCATTATCAAACGATACCGACAAAGTTTCCCTATAAAGATTCCATTTAGACTGGCTCGGTCTTTCCTCCAGCTATACCGTCACTACTAGGAATGAAGCATTACACAATGCACTCGTGTTAGATAGTAGGTTCTCAATTATATGTGACGTGGATGTGACCCATACAGTCTTATTGGATGGAGAGGACGGTTACTTTGTACACGTTTCCTCAATATTTGTTGATAGTGACTAGAGATGAACACTACTCGATGATTTACTTTAATAGTGTCTCGAGATGTGCCCTACCCGAGTACCCCTAGCTGGAGAACCCATGTGTGCGAAAGTTGTCATCAACTTGCAATCACTTGGCATGTTATTCTTAGTTGTACACGGTGATCATATGGAATGTGATATATATATATATATATATATATATATATATATATATATATATATATATATATATATGAGGAGAGATCTGCATCCCCTCATTTTTTTATCTCCAAACATCTCCATGTTAAAAACTGTTGGATGTTGTTTAAGTCATCTAATCTTAACCGTTGATTTGAATGGTTCAAATCAATGGTTAAGATTATATAACTTAAACAGCATCCAACGGTGGATAGCATGGGGATGTTTGGGGATGGAAAAAATTGGGGATGTGGATATATATATATATATATATATATATATATATATATATATATATATATATATATATATATCACATTCCACATGATCACCGTGTACAACTAAGAATAACAATATATATATATATATATATATATATATATATATATATATATATATATATATATATATATATATATATTTTTTTTTTTTTTTTATATAAATATATATATATATATATATATAAATATATATATATATATATATATATATATATATATATATATATATATATATATGAGGAGAGATCCGCATCCCCTCATTTTTTCATCTCCAAACATCTCCATGTTAAAAACCGTTGGATGTTGTTTAAGTCATCGAATCTTAACCGTTGATTTGAATGGTTCAAATCAATGGTTAAGATTATATAACTTAAACAGCATCCAACGGTGGATAGCATAGAGATGTTTGGGGATGGAAAAAAAAATTATATATATATATATATATATATATATATATATATATATATATATATATATATATATATATATATATATATATATATATAAAATATATATATATATATATGTTTTTTTGGGAAAATAAACTTTATTGAAGTATCAGACGCAAAATGTTGAAGCCTATACAAGTAAAAGCGCCACGCGCCACCAAAAGAAAACCAAAAACCGACCGGAGACCGGGGAGGTGGGTGCTAGTCCAAGGCGGACCAAAGGCTGTCCTCGGAGTGAGAGCAGTGCCTCCGCACTCTATGGATCTGGCGAAGGGCTTCGTTAACGATCTGTTGGGGTAGGAATGGATGTCCCTCATACCTATACTTCTTTCGATTCTTCCATAAAACCCAAATACAGGCGGCTGCGACGATTTGACAGCCGTGGAAAGATGCCCAGGTGGCGAGCTGATCGTTGAAGCGCCCAGGGTGGTATCTTTGTCGAAGCTTGGTGTTAATGCTGGTCTAGAAGTGCGTAGCCAGGTCTCCGGATAGGAAGACGTATTCGACTGACTCCATCTGGGGGTAGGCGCAGCAGTGGCATCTCGATACAAGGCTGTAGCTAAAGGAGGTGATGGAGTCATCAGTGGGAAGCTTACGTCTGTGGGCTCTCCATAACAGGATCGACCATTTGTACGGAATATAAGGTTGCCAGTAAGGGGCGATGATGGGGTACGGCGCACTGATCCCTCTAGCAAGAATCCTGGCGAAGGCCAGCGAGAACTGCCCGCTAGAGTTGGGGGGTCCATCAGAGGGAATCCGGGACGTCGGAGATCCTTAAATTGGCAGCTGCTAGGCTCTCTGCCGCCTCTAGACCTAGCCAATCTCTGACTTTGTTCCAAATCCAACCGTCATTGGTGTCCCAAAGGTCTCTGATCTTCCCGTTAGGCTGGTTGTGGGCCGTGAGAAGCGAGTCCCCAGCCAGCGTTCGTAGTTCACTGAGGATTGTCCATTGCCCAGTTGCAGGTGGATTAGGGGTTCTGCGATGTCGAGACTGTGAGAGATGCAGCTCCAGGTGGCCGACGATCTGCAGTTCAAAGAGGCTGAGGAAGGGTGGCCGAATCTGTAGTATCTAGCCTTCATGAACCTAGACCAGGGAGAGAGGTCCGTGCGCAGCTTCCACCATAACTTTATAGAGCTAGCTGCCATAAGGTGCTCCAATCTGCTAAATCCCAGACCGCCCTCGTCGGTGGGTTTGGCCATCGTAGACCAACTGGCCCAGTGATACTTGTCCTCGCCATGGCAGTGACCCCAAAAAAAGCTAGCAAGGAGGGCTTCGATCTTAGAGAGGACCTTCTTGGAGGGGCGCAGACCGCCAGGATGTGAATAGGAATGGAGGATAGCACGTGTCGGATGAGAACCATCTTCCCGCCTGGGGAGAGGGTGGCGTTGTGCCATCCCGCGATCTTCTTCCTGATGTAGGACACGAGAGGTTCAAAAATGCTCGAGTTGGATCTGCCATAGACCAGTGGGCATCCTAGGTAGAAGAAAGGAGGGTATGCGATGTTGAACGAAGTCAGGTTGGCAAGCCTGGCAGAGTGGTTCCTATCCGCTTTGTGATGGGTATAGATTACACTTTTGTATTTGTTGACGTGCTGTCCGAAACATTTGGCGTATCTCTCCAGGGTGCTGAGGACAACCTGAACGGATCTGATATCACCTGAAGAGAAAATGAGAACGTCGTCTACGAAAGCTAGATGGGAGATGATGGGGCAGCCGATGGTGGTGTAGAAGTGGTAGAACTGGGGGTTATTGATCATGCTGTTAAGGTTTTTGCTAATAGCTTCGGCGACAATGATGAAGATGGTGGCTGACAGAGGATCTCCCTGGCGAACTCCTCGGGTGGAGGGAAAGAAACCCTCAGCTTGACCGTTAGTCACGGTAGAGAACCAGGAGTTGCTGATGGATCTGAAGATGATGTTAATCTAGTGTTCGGAGAAGCCGAAGGCTTTAAACACCCATATCATGAAATTCCAGTCCAGCCAGTCGTAAGCTTTCTCCATGTCAAGCTTGATGGCTACATTTCCCCCTCTAGTCGAGAATTTCATGCAGATGACCATTTCTTGGGCAAGAAGGATGTTGTCGGTGATGTTCCGACCCTTGACGAAGCCACTTTGTTCATCGAAAATGACCCTAGGGAGAAGCTCGGTCATCCGGTTGGCGATATCTTGTTGATGAAATTGTATAGGCTAATGGGCCGAAAGTATCTGAAGGTCTCCGGGTTGTCTTTTTTGGGGATGAGGACGAGGTTGGCCTGGGATATAGATTTCGGCTATCTGGATCCTTGGAAGAAAGCGATGGCAGCTTGTAGCAAATCTTGGGCGATGATGTCCCAGTATGATCTGAAGAAGACTCCGGGGAAACCGTCCGAATCGGGAGCGTTGTGTTCGTCCAGGGCCCAGACAGCCGATTTGACTTCTTCAGCGGTCAGAGGAATGAGGAGCTGATCATTCTCTCTATCGGTGATGATGTGGGGGATCTTTGAGAGAAGCTCATCGTCCCTGATGATGGTCTCTTTGGCGAAGAACGTGGAGTAGAATTGTGCCGCGGCCTCCTGGATACTCTTCTGGTCCTGTAGTAAGGTATCGTTCTCATCTGCGATGCGGTGGAGGTTTAGTTGGTGTCTGCGCCCCTTAACACAGGCGTGGAAGAAGCCTGTGTTGCGGTCTCCCTCGAGATCCCAGGCTAATCTAGCTTTTTGCTTCCAGAATTCTGTCTCTACTTTCAGGCAAGATTTGAGAATAGCTCTGGAAAGATTGAGTGACATCCTAGCCTCCGTAGTCCGATCCGTGACAAATCTGGTTTCAGTTCTGGTCATGTCATCCTCCGTAGTTCTTATGGCCTGGAAGATGTTCCCGAAGGCGACTTTGCTCCAAGAGGAGAGAGCCGAACTGGTGGCTCAAAGTTTGAATGCAACTCGGATCAGGGGATCTGGGGCGTCAGTCGAGTTCCAGGCTGTGGTTACAATGCCTTGGAATTGGGGGTGGTGTCTCCAGAAGTTCAAAAATCAAAAAGGTTTTTGATGCGTTGGGAATTCCTGCTGATCTCGATGAGCAGAGGGAAATGATCTGATTCGGTGGCGTTGAGGTGAGAGAGGTTGGAGATGAGGCCCATGTCTGATCAAGGGCCGTTGATCAGAGCTCGGTCCAATCGGGAGTACTGACGAAGGGCTCCCTCCTGCATGTTGCACCAGGTAAAAGCATTGCCGAGAAGGGGAGGGGAGTGAGTTGGGCGTTGAAAATGAAGTTGTTAAAGTCTTTCATGGCCGGGAGAGGAGGCGAGCTTCCCCCAAGCTTCTCGGAGCTGGAAGAGATCCTGTTGAAGTCTACAATGCATAACTACGAGAGGTTGGTGTGGGGGAGAAGGGTGGTTGAGAGATGGTTCCAAAGTTGTCTACGCTCTAAGATGTCACAGCTGTCGTGAACTGCGGAGAAGAGGGACCGGGATGGGAGGTCCGGGTGCTCCACCCAGCATGAGAGGGCTTGTCTCGAGTCCTGTAATGGGCCGAACTTGATCCCGGAGCCGAAGAAAATCCAGATGTCGTGACTACCAGCAACTGCGTCCTAGAAACCCAGGTGGAGCCGGATACCTTTGATTCTCTTCTGCTGGAGTTTGGGTTCAATGATCACTAAGATGTCAATTTGGTGAGATTTTTTGATGCTGAGGATTATGTTCAGCGTCGGTTTACTGGCGATGCCTCTCACGTTCCATGAAAGGATATTAAGCATTTGGTAGTAGGAGGGGGTCGGGGTTTTGGAGCTTCGAGGCGGATCTCGTGGTCCTCGTCGAATGCTGTCCTTGTTTGTTTTGTTTCTTGTGTTTGTGGGAGTTTTGGGGGATGTTGTTGCTAGGTCCGAGAGGGGCGGGGGCTGTCCCGGATGGGACCAGAGGTCTAGTTTCGGAGTCTCTTGTCTGAGCGTCAATGATGGCATCCTCGGATCCAATCGATCCATCCGATTCTGCGAGAGCGCTCATGGGATTGTCGGCGTCCAGGAAGCCTGCTTCCAAGGCTTGGCATATTCTTTCTGCTACCTCTTGGTCAAAAGGAAGAAGTTCTGCTCTGGCGATGTCTGGTAGGTGATTGTGGAGGGGAGTATCAATCTCTGGATGGGCAGCTATCGATATATCCTCCTCTGAACTGGGTGCCCTTGAGCTTGGGGATTCTGCTGTGACTGGCCTCGCTGAGTTGGGAGTGGGGATGTTCTCAGCTGAGTTGGCTGTTTGGTTGGCGGCCGAATGTGTTATGATGGTGAGGGATTGGTTCTCTGGGGATTCGTCTTCTGATATGGATTCCGAGACAAGCACGTCAAATCTGTTAGTGGTTGTTATAGGATTTGGTCTGAGAGCGATTGGGTTGCCTTGAACGGGTGGGGGTGGTGACGGTTTCCCGGGGAGAGGGTGGACTATCTTCGAATCTGAGGTGGGAGTTTGGGGGTGGTTGGTTGGTGTGTGATTTTTTTGAGTTCTTTTGCTTGGAGAGTTCCTTGGTGGCCGGGTATTTATTTTGTCTCAATTCCGGATGGGCTCTGTAACAGAACTTGGTGAGGTATCCTCTGATGTGGAAGTGATTGCAGAAGAGGACATTGTTGTCGTGGATGAGGGGTTGGATGTGGGTTTTGCTACCTAGCTCAATGTTGATTGATTTGGGAAGTTCTTTCGAGATGTCAAGTCTACACAAACTTTGGCGTAGTTAGCTCTGGTGAGGTTTCGGGTCTCTTCTGCCATGGCTACGAATGTGCTAAACGAGTTGACTATTCTTTTGAGAGCTGCTGGAATGAAGCATATCAGAGGAGGGTTAGGGAGAGTGACCCAGACTGCCACTGTTAGTGAGTCTTCTGTGGGGTTGAGTGCCTGAGACCATCTGGCGACTGTTATGGTTTTGGAATCCACCTTGCTGGTGCCATGAGTCAGGGTTATCCTCTGGTCTTCTTCCATGAGAGGAGAAGTAGAATGTTTTTGGGTCCAGTGGGGCGACTCTGTATGCCGCCTGGAGGTGCCATTTGGCTATGCAATCTTGCACTCTGGCGAGTTTGGGGCACCCTGAAGAGAACTGTAGCACAAAGGTGAAGGTGAAACGCTGGTGAAGGCTGGACAGTCAGCTTAGAAGAATGGGATGGAGATCGGCCTGCCCTCTTCGGACGGTTCATAAAGGATCTTCGAGAGGGGGACGTCCGGGAGGATAGGTACTGACTGAGCCGCACGATCGGGCCTCATAAGATTGGCGAATGAGACCACGAGGAGTAACACGGGAGGGGATGGTGAGGCCGATATCGTAAAAGATGAGGGACCGACAGGAGGAGGAGAGCCAGGGGCCGGGGGCCGAGATGAGGGCCGTGCGCAACCGGAGGCACAGGAAAGGAGGAGGATCGGAGGGGGCAGAGGGGTCCCGGACTGGCAACTAGGAAACCCATCAAAGTAGGGGAGAGCCCAGAGATGAGAGCAGCCTCCGCGACTGAGAAAGCTGGAGGAGGGGGATCGGGCGCTAGCACGCCACCCGCTAGACCCGATGTCGTCGGGGCCAGGGGCCCAAGAGTCAGAGCGGGTGCGGGGGCTGTGAACCCTGGCGCATGGGGCTCCTGAGGCAGGAAGAGTGCCAGGGAGGGGTGGAGGAACAGAGCCCGATCGAGGAGGGTAGGAGAGGGCGCATAGAACGGGGAGGCCGGGGCCGGGGCCAGGCCCTCAGAGGAGGGATGCTGGGCGTAAAAGGAGGGATACCCGGCGTAAGCTGGTCCGGAGAACCGTCGGGAACCGTGCGTCGACCGAGCGCATGGACCACCAGAGGAGCAGCTGCAAGGCGCATAGGCTGAATCATCACAGGGAGGAAGGGCTCCGGGCGAGCAAAAGCAGGTGCATAGGCAAACCCCCCTGCTCGACCAGGAGCAGAGGCAAGATAGGGAGGCGCATACCCCTCGAGGAGGGCGCATGGCGAAGGCCCCAGGGGCGCATGGCCCGAACAAAGGGCACAGGTCGGTGGAAGAGATCGAGGCGCATGACCCGCAGATTAGGCGTATGTACCCGATTCGACCAGGCAAGGGGGCGGGATTACAAATTTTGAAATTCAAAAATCTGAGAAGAGGGGGGAACGCCCTATTCGGCGGCCGCGAGGGGCATGGAAGGATGATCGGACCCGGACTGAGCCGCCCCAAGGCCGAGTGGCTGAGCTGCCGCCGAAGGCTGGCCTCGACCGACCAATTGGAGCTGGGCAGTGGTCCAGGAGATGGAGAGGGCTGAGGGGGAGATCCGAGAAGGGAGGGAAGAGGGTCCGTCGCTGGAATTGGTCTCCGACGGGGGTAGGGCGGCGGTGGGCATACCCAAGACGGCACTAAGGCCCCCGACGGTGGCGCTTGGAAGCCGCGAGGAGCAGCGCGGCGTCGAGGCCGGAGGGAGGGAGCTATGACAGGGGCTGGGGGCGAGCAAGCGACATTCAGGGTGGGGGCGGATCCGATGACCGGCTACAGCCAGCGAGCAGCAGACCATGGTCGAGAAGAAAGGGGAGGAGGGGGGCTCTGAGCGGAAGACATAGTTCCTATATGATCCCTTATATATATATATATATATATATATATATATATATATATATATATATATATATATATATTTGGAGAAGGTAAATATTATTGATGAAACAAGTACTACAAAATTATAACCCCGCCCAAGACCCAAAATATATCATCTAGGGCCAAGGATATCTACATCAGCCTCTATGTTTCTTTGTACAGCGTATATATTAAGCGCAAGACCCTCGAACATTCGGCGATTGTGCTCACGCCAAACATGCCATACAACAGCTCCGAACATTCACTTGTATCCGTTGGTATGCTCCCCCACTTTTTCCTTTTGAGATTTACTTTTTTTATTCCTAAAACAAGATCCCTATTATGTGTGACAGGTGTAGTGCCCCGTCCCTACACCGTGTCCCATTCTCCGTCCACGGGGTGCGCGAGAAAGGAACATTGTCGCTATCGATTCGGTCGAGATCGATTGAATCGGTCGAACAGAAACGATTGAATTAAGATCCTTTTCTCATTATGGAAAGGCTTCTTCGAAATTAAGTCCCGTATTCAGAGGGTTGTGTCTCGAGGATAGACTCTATGGCTGAGTCGGGAGAGACCTCTCGTTTCTCTGTTTTCACGCCGCACTTGCGTTGGTTTTGGCTTTGGTTTTCTGAATGTATTTTCGTGAATGTTTTCATGGCTTGCATTTTGAACTCGCATTTACATATCGAACTTCTTGAATAATACAGTATTATAATCAGTTGCTTGTACGATTTCAGGTAATCGCGTAGGCGACGTCTAGCACGACCAACAAGTCTCTCGTCTCGAACAGAAATCAAGGTGAGTGGCTAACCTCCTTCACCTCGACCCTCTATTTAAAAAACAAGAACTCGAGATAATTGTATCAAATTAGAACGATTTACTCGAAAAATACAAGTTTCACGCTCAAAAAGAGAAAAGATAACGTTCTAGAAAAGAGATAGCATTATTTCATGATCTGCAAAACCAAGAAATGAATCGATTATAAAGTTGTCGCAAGATACCATAAAATGTGCCTTAATTCACTTGTTAACATAGCACGGTCATGGACAACTTGTATACAAAGGCGATTATTTCTTCGATAGGTATTTCGGGGCCACGGGACCGATCCGGCCTTGGAAGAAAAACGATAGCCATACTGGATTGTACCGCGGGTATTCGGTGCTCCTTCAACGGGGATCTCTACCCGCGCTGAACGTACACCGTCTAAACCAAGCTATGTCCAAAATGGTTGTCAAGCCAATGACCTCCGCAAATATGCACCAGTTAAACTTATATTATGCAATATGACAGAGAAGAATATGGTAAGCTTTATGTTGTACGACACGCTCTGTCGTGGGTAAGTTCTAGCGTAAATTCTCCTTATTTATGTTTCATCAAACTGCTTGCATGAAACTGACTAGGATGGTTAGAAAGATCACTAAAACAAGTTGCATGTTTTATCTAAATTCTTGAACCAAATGAAAGAATGAAAAATAATTAGCCACTTCCTAGTACACGTTGATTGTACTGATCCTCGCTCTCCACAGGTGCTATAAATCAGGAGGAGCGCGCCGTGTGACTGAAAGCAGCGCTCGTGTGCTTTGAATCTTCGTACGTACGAAGCCTTGACTTAATCTCTTTTGAAGACACCACAACTGTCCAAGCTGAGATGTCTCAACTCTCCCATATCCCAGGTGTATGCATACTTTGGTTGTATAAAGGGGTACGATGTAAGGAAAGGCTATCTCATTGATGTTTATTTTGTAATGGAGGCAGTTTGTAGCCGACGCGGCACCTTGTATCGAGTCTGTAATATGATGTTCATTATCAATAAAGCTCAAGTTTCTTCTATATAATGTGTTCAATTTACTCTGCACACTCTCTTGTTGTTGTGTTTTGGATAACCTTATGACTATGCCTTGTGCGATCGTAACTTAGGTTCGCACGTCATCATGCCCGGAGGACTATCGATTCTTCGGAATCGGGGCGTGACAATAGGTAGGACCAAACATATGCATTGTTGATTCCAGATCTCCCAAAAGAAGTCATAGTAGAAGAATAGATGATCCCTAGACTCCTCAATTTGCCCACACAAGCAGTACAACTTATCCATATAGCCCACCCTAAATCTTCCCAGCCAGTCTTTGGTAAGCAGGCAGTTACGAATCATTTTGTAGTCACAAAACAAAATCTTGATCGTCCCTCCTTTGATCCAAACTAATTTTGCCCAATCAACCTCCTCCGTTCTAGTCTTGATTTGGTTTAAGGCCATCCAGAACCTAAACTTTCCTTTTTTCACGTCCTCCTAAACCCAATAGTCGTCAGCACCCCTTCTATCAATTTCCACTGCCCGAATACATCGCATGTGCCACTGTAGAAGCATAAAAAATCTCAGCTAAAGATATCCCTTTGCCAAAGCACAGAAGATGCAGAAGACTGAGGCTCAGTGCTGAAAAGACAAAATAGAAGATATGAAGAGATGTCCTTTCATTGTCATGTCTACCAAAGTCTAGTACAGACACATCAAGACCACACATAAGGGACTAATTCTGTTCTTCTATAAAGGATCTACTACAGATTCGACAGAAGCCTAGAAGGATATACAAGGGATGTAATCTTCATCGAAGTGTAGCCTTCCTTCTTTTTGATACCTATGCTGGAGGATTGACCTCCACCGAAGTATGTTCTAATATTATAGTAGGCACAACCTCTCAGAAGTATATCAGTAACTCAGCACTTTGAAGAAGCCAGAGTCTTCAAGCCAGAGGCACAGCCACCTGCCTGCGCCAACCTCAGGAACAAGATAGTGGTTGGGCCCTCCTCTCCTTCTTTTATTCCCGAAGCCAATGTCTTCACTCCAAAGGTACAGCTATCTACCTGCGCCAATCTCAGACGCACAAGGATGTCATACCCTTCTTTTTGAAGCCAACGTCTCCACCGTTCAGAGGTGCAGCTACTTACCTGCGTCCATATGAGGCACAGAATGGTGATATGCTCACACCATCTCCATTTCCACGGCATAGTCATCTGCTCCGGATCAGAAGTTTAAGTCACTTCTCTACAAGAGACATAAAAACTCCTATCGCAACCAATGTAATTCAACCTGTCGTTCCAAAAGTACAGTAACCTCGCCAACCTGAAGCACAAGCCTACTTGTTGCCTACAGTACAGTGACTCTGGTAGCCCGAAACACAGCTTCATAAGTTGCTCTATACGCACAAAAGTCTTTTCGTCATTCGAAGCCAAGTCCACTCGTCGCCTGAAAGCATAGAGGTTCCGTCGTCTCCAGAAGCACGGTCTACTCATCACCACAGAAGCACAGCAGCACTTAGTCCTTACCAGAGGTACAGGAAGCATGGGTCCATCCTAATTGGGTTTTTTAAACCGCCTCTTGTAGAGAAGATTGGGATTAAATCATGATTGATATCTTATCAGATTGATTTAAATCTTAGACGAGGATCAATTAGACTCCAAATCTAAGATAAAATCCTAAGATTTACTCGATTGTATCCGAGCAAGCAAATTGGCACGCACCACGTGTCACCTCCTTTGGTTATGTTTATAACCACCAGAGATCTCGTTTGAGGGGAATCTCGATGTCCGCCATGTATCAGCGTCGCAGAAGTCTGTACCGTGCAATGACGGCAGATTCTTTCATATCTCAGAAACCCGAATACACATCGCATATGTGCTCGGTTCTCTATAAATAGAAGGAGTTCTTCTTCCACCAAAGCATCGAAATAGACATTGTAAAACCCCTAAAATTTATACTATTTTTTTATTTAAATTTGGTACTAATTTAAAAAATTGTATTGTACGTCGCGCAGTCGTATTGTACGCCGTGCGCGAAATTTTATTTTTTTTAATTTGCTCGACGAGTGCGAATATGTGCGAGCGTACATATTTTAGAAAAATATTTATTCTAATTTTATAGTTTCAAAATAATTTATATAATAATTATTTTAGCTATCGTACCAAACTTTCAAGCTAATTATTTTATTTATTTTATTGGTACAAAGCCTTTCATTTATAACAATTATTGATAATATTTTGTGCATACATATATATTTCCTAAATATTTTACTGGTCTATTTTAAATAAAAATGTAATTTTCAAGATTTATTAATATTAATATTTTATTATTCAAAAAGATATTTAAAAATATTTATTATTTTTGAAATTATTATTATTGGTATTTTGAAAAATATATTTGGAAGTTATTGCGGCCATTTGAATCTTGGTTTAATTTTTGGATTTATTTAAATAGATTAAAGTAATATCTATAATTGAAATTTGATTTATTTGATTTGATTTTAAACTAAAGGGATGTAATTTAAATAGGATTTGTATTGGATTTGGATTTGAATTAAATAGATTGAATTATCTAATTTGGGTTTAAATCGTTTCCTAATCATATCCAAATGGGAATTCCCACATCCTATAAATAGGCAGGTACTCCTCCATTGTTTCTCCAGAAGCCATAATTATTCCACAAATAGTTCTACCACGTGCGTGCATCGTGTCCGTGTTCCACCATCTATATTCTTATTTCATTTATACAATTACCTCAACTCATCGTGCCATACACATCCCCGACACGACTTCGACTCCACCCGTGTCATGTAGGACACAAACCCAGCCCGTGTCGGATACCCCGCCGTAATATAAATCCAAATCTCTAACCTAACCCAGCACCCTCGCCCTGGCCGTCCCACACCCCTGCCGTCACGGACGCATCTCCGGCCGTTCACAGTACCACCACCATCACCGCCGCCTCAGTACACCAAACCCTCCACCACGACCACCAGAAATCACCACCGCCACCATCGTCGCGGCCGTCCCGGCCGCTGTCACCAACACCATCATCATCACTGTCACCGCCATAGCCACCGCGGCAACCACTGCGACACGTCCAACCCACCAGAAAATAAGAAATAAAACACGAATCCCCTTACCTCCACCTCCCCGACGAAGTCCGTCTAGCCGCCTCCTTCCCCGGCCCGATCCCTTCACGCCACCCAGATCTGGAACTCCAGCCCCAGCTTCCCTTTCTCCGACTCCGCCCCTCATCTTGCAAGGTCGCTGTGCCTTCCAGCGCTCCGTCGAGCCGTGCGCTCGTGCACCCCCCTCAAAACCTGCCGCCGCCGGTGAAGCCTTTCCGACCTACCAAACCCGTCTCTGCCCCGCGGTGCCTCTCCGGCTGCCCTAGCCGCTGCGCCGACGCCAGAGCTCCGTCCCGCTACCGCCTCCCTTTCACTCGCTCAGCTTTCCTCCGCCCCGCGGTCTCCGCCTGAACGGCCGACCCGAACCACCGTCCCTTCGAGCCCCAAAACCCTCCGCCGCGTGCGCCTAGCCGTGGCCACCCGCACGAGCTTCCCCCGTCGCCTGGAACTACCGCCATGGCCTCCCTCTCCGTTAACCCCCGAGCTCCGCCGACGAGCACGGCCGATCATCACCCGCTCCCTCCGGCAACCGCCGCAGCGCCGCCACCTTCTCCCAGCCTCGCCGACCCTCCGTTCCTCTCTCTCCTCCAAAGAACCCTTTCGCCGCCGTCCAGCGCGCCACACTCTCCTCAACCCCTCTTCGTCCCCGACCAAACTCCTTCACAAAATTTTTTCCATTCCTTTTTTTTTCTTCCTTCAGTGAGTTATTGTAAGTTATTATTTTTGTTAAATCCGTTGTCTCTCTCCCTCGGGAGAGATGACAACAGATGTGCACTCTATATTTATTATTCATTTATTATTTTCATTTATTTGTTTTTATTTATTTGTTATTTTAGAAGACATTTTATTGACAATTGTATTTTTTTATTAATATATGGTAACATAATTAGTATTACTAATTATGTACTGTTATTCTAAATTTTGGGAGATTTATAGAGCCCTAATATTAATATATTTGTAAAAAATATGGGTACTTATACATATTTTGAACTACAAATTATTATTTGACAAAGGTTAGTTGGTATCCCTAAATCACTTTGCTAGATTTTAGTTTCCTTTAAATTTTTATACAATAAGTTTCAAGTCCTTTCCAAGTATTTATTTTTGACCCGTAAAAATAATTTCCAAAAGATAAATCGGGTTCCTAACATTTTCAAAATTTTTCTCTAAATTATTTTTACTAAAAGTTTTATATCTATAAATTATTTGGACAACCTTAAAGAATTTTTTTTTAGCCTAAAAATAATTTTTATATTTTCAAGTAATTATCCAAAAACTATTTCGACTAATAATTTTTATTCTCAAGTATTTATATAAAATATTTTTACTGCATAAACTATAGTTTTGGACTTAAAATGATTCACCACTTACAAAATATTTGAGATAATAAAATACGGTTTTCAAGGTTATAAATAACTTTCTAAATTCATATTATTCGATCAGATTCTTTCGATTATCGTCCAGACCATGACCAACCCCATTATTCCGTTTCCTCACCAATTTCGTACTACCATATGTCAAACCTAACTAATTTGACCCTTCTGGACCCAATGGAACTGTCCGTGCCACCATCAGAGGTCTCTTTGTGTAGTTGTTACACCGAAGTCGCAGTTCGTGCCACCGTGATATTCGCAGCACACCAGGCGTACTACCAGGCAAGACACCTTGCCTTTAGCTGTTTATTTATTTTAGCTCATATTTCATACATTATTTATTTTCTTTATGCAAAATAAATTGTGATACATGGCATAACCTGTTAGAACTTACTGTTCATTTATATTTCCTGCTATGTATTATTTCTCTTACACATTAAACCTAGGTTTAAGGGACCACCTTGTGTGTTGTATTTATTGGCCTTGACACGTTGTACCACGAAGTTATGTTTCGTATGTAGAACATGGACGTGCGTGATTGGCTGGCCACCAGTACGTACAAGCCGTGCGATAGGAATAACCGCTAATAGAGATTGCATGCTAGTTTGACTTAGCGGTTATAGTGGTTTTGTGTTGTGGATACAACACAGTAGGCATTGGGCGGGGAGGACAATTCCTTAGCATATGGGCTTCGATGCACTTTCCCTTTTGTAATCCGTGAGCTCCGTCGGAGACGCGGGTCAGCTTATCCAAGATTACTGACGGCCACTGACGTTCTGCAGAACGTTATGCTCTTATTGATTGGGCCTCTAGTGCCCCAAGGGGGGACTATGCCGATCCTATTCAGCCATGGCCCATGCGTAGGAATGATTGTTCTTAACTACATATCACTTAGAACGATAGGCTACCTTTATCCGTTAGGTACGAGTACTTTTGGTTTGGGTACTTGTATCTGACCGTGGCTTGGAACAATAACTTGTCACGGACTAGTTTGTCACATCTTGTCCTTGTTTGGTTGTAGGTGTGACTTACTACTTCGATGAGAAGGTATTGAACCTTGTTGGGGTTCGGATACCATATTGGATTCATAGCATAGAAAGATACGTCACCGTGAATTAGTTTACCATCTCCTGTCCTTGTTTGGTTGGGGAGAATGGTACGCTCGTTCAATAGGTGTGTATTAGACCATGTTATAAGTTCAATTGACTTATTTATTTGAGCAATATTTATTCAGTTTATATGGCATAATATTATGTGTCTTGTTACGTCCCTCTGAGGACCTGGTTATCTCTCCAAGTGTGTGCTCTTGTCTTTCGCAGGTGTTCTAGCTCTAGTCGTGGTCCTCTCTATTTCTTCGAGGATGATTGCACTTGGATCGTCTTCGCTTCGCTCGCCAAAATTATTTATTCTATCATGTATTTTTCCTTTACTTGTTGGTAGTGGATTTGTCTCCGCCCAACATATTGTATCAAGACGATTCATTCTCATTATATGATATCTTTTATTTATTTCTTCTGTGTGGATGAGATAGTTATGGTTCTACTGCATTTACAGCTTATGTATTCATACGAGAATTCCATATATTGGAGTGTACTTCGTATGAATACAGCTGGCATGTCCACGTTACTAGTCCTACGTATTTTGGGACTGGGGCGTTACATGTTTTTGTGGTGGCCCATGCAGGTCATGATAAATTATTTGGTTACTTTACCGTACCAATCAAGCCTGCGAATATGATTAGAAGTCTAGGATCTCATCCACATACTTGACCTTTTTCCTCGATTCCATATTCAACCGACTCATCGATTGCATCTTGCTTGATTCCTCCTATCATTATTCTTATCTTCCCTTCGTGCTTGCTAGAGATTGACCCTACTAGTTAGATGTCCCAAACATCCTTAGCTTAATTCTTTAAGTTGGGTAGAATACCCCACACACCCTTGACCATTAAGGGAATACAAATGGTATTATCTATACCGTAGAGACTAGAGGAAGTTAACCCATTTGGTCAACCAAGCCTTGGTCAATAAAACCGTAGAATGATGGTATAGGAATAAACAAGACCTAGATCCTTATGACTCTTAGACTATTCATATTTGTTTTTATTCATCTATTATCGTGCCTATATTTTTACTATCTACACTAAAGATGCTAATGTAGCCCAGTTTTTGCAAGCTTAGCCTTTTACCAAGCTTATTCGTGACATATATGTTAATGGAGGTACCCCACTAACATATTGTCTATCAGAACCGGTGCATGATGGTCTGATCAACCAAGTACACTTTGGTTCGCTTTTATCTATCGTTCTACGTGGATGGGGACATAGCTAAACTTGTCCTCTAGAGTCCCATCCGCGACTGCCTTGGCAACTCCTTTTGAAAAATTTTCGGTCGTCCTTGAATCACGTATTCGTATTCGATAACGCCTCCTTCGAACTCTATATTGCTTCGCCCTCACCTATTTTAGGAGGACGAAAGCGTTATACTAGAACTTCCTCTAACCTTCCTATCGAGTATGACCATATCGTATTATTTTATCTATGATCTAGATCGCGATTTCTTACGGCATGATTTTGTTATTGATTGATTCTCCATCGATACCCCCTTGTGTCTTCTCACCGCCCCTACGAATTCCTAATTTCGAGGACGAAATTCTTTTAAGTTGGGTAGGATATAAAATTCCTAAAATTTCTACTATTTTTTTAATTAAATTTGGTACTGATTTAAAAAATTGTATTGTACGTCGCGTAGTCGTATTGTACGTCGTGCGCGAAATTTTATTTTTTTGAATTTGCTCGACGAGTGCGAATATGTGCGAGCGTACATATTTTAGAAAAATATTTATTCTAATTTTATAGTTTCAAAATAATTTATATAATAATTATTTTAGCTATCGTACCAAACTTTCAAGCTAATTATTTTATTTATTTTATTGGTACAAAGTCTTTCATTTATAACAATTATTGATAATATTTTGTGCATACATATATATTTCCTAAATATTTTACTGGTCTATTTTAAATAAAAATATAATTTTCAAGATTTATTAATATTAATATTTTATTATTCAAAAAGATATTTAAAAATATTTATTATTTTCGAAATTATTATTATTGGTATTTTGAAAAATATATTTGGAAGTTATTGTGGCCATTTGAATCTTGGTTTGATTTTTGGATTTATTTAAATAGATTAAAGTAATATCTATAATTGAAATTTGATTTATTTGATTTGATTTTAAACTAAAGGGATATAATTTAAATAGGATTTGTATTGGATTTGGATTTGAATTAAATAGATTGAATTATCTAATTTGGGATTAAATCTTTTCCTAATCCTATCCAAATAGGAATTCCCACATCCTATAAATAGGTAAGTACTCCTCCATTGTTTCCCCACATGCCATAATTATTCCACAAATATTTCTACCACGTGCGTGCATCGTGTCCATGTTCCACCATCCATATTCTTATTCCATTTTTACAATTACATCAACTTATCGTGTCGGACACATCCCCGACACGACTTTGACTCCACCCGTGTCATGTAGGACACAAACCCAGCCCGTGTCGGACACCCCGCCATAATATAAATCCTAATCTCTAACCTAACCCAGCACCCTCGCCCTAGCCGTCGCACACCCCTGCCGTCACGGACGCATCTCCGGCCGTTCACCGCACCACCACCATCATCGTCGCCTCAGTACACCAAACCCTCCACCACGACCACCAGAAATCACCACCGCCACCATCGTCGCGGCCGTCCCGGCCGCTGTCACCAACACCATCATCATCACTGTCACCGCCATAGCCAACATGGCAACCGTCGCGGCACGCCCAACCCACCAGAAAATAAGAAATAAAACACAAATCCCCTTACCTCCACCTCCCCGACGAAGTCCGCCTAGCCGCCTCCTTCCCCGGCCCGAACCATTCACGCCACCCAGATCTGGAACTCCAGCCCCAGCTTCCCTTTCTCCGACTCCGTCCCTCGTCTTGCAAGGTCGCTGCGCCTTCCAGCGCTCCGCCGAGCCGTGCGCTAGCGCACCCCCCTCGAAACCCGCCGCCGCCGGCGAAGCCTTTCCGACCTCCCAAACCCGTCTCCGCCCGCGGCGTCTCTCCGGCTGCCCTAGCCGCTGTGCCGACGCCAGATCTTCGTCCCGCTACCGCCTCCCTCTCACTCGCTCAGCTATCCTCCGCCCCGCGGTCTCCGCCTGAGCGGCCGACCCGAACCCCCGTCTCGTCGATCCCCAAAACCCTCCGTCGCGTGTGCCTAGCCGTGGCCACCCGCGCGAGCTTCCCCCTTCGCCTGGAACCACCGCCATGGCCTCCCTCTCCATTAACCCCCGACCTCCGGCGACGAGCGCGGCCGATCATCACCCGCTCCCTCCGGCAACCGCCGCAGCGCCGCCACCTTCTCCCAGCCTCACCGACCCTCCGTTCCTCTCTCTCTCCTCCGAAGAACCCTTCCGCCGCCGTCCAGCACGCCACACTCTCCTCAGCCCCTCTTCGTCCCTGACCAAACTCCTTCACAAAATTTTTCCCTTTCCTTTTTTTTTCTTCAGTGAGTTATTGTAAGTTAGTGTTTTTGTTAAATCTGTTGTCTCTCTCCCTCGGGAGAGATGACAACAGATGTGCACTCTTTATTTATTATTTATTTATTTTTTTATTTATTTTTTTATTTATTTTTTTTATTTATTTGTTATTTTAGAAGACATTTTATTAACAATTGTATTTTTTTATTAATATATGGTAACATAATTAGTATTACTAATTATTTACTGTTATTCTAAATTTTGGGAGATTTATAGAGCCCTAATATTAATATATTTGTGAAAAATATGGGTACTTATACATATTTTGATCTACAAATTATTATTTGACAAAGGTTAGTTGGTATCCCTAAATCACTTTGCTAGATTTTAGTTTCCTTTAAATTTTTATACAATAAGTTTCAAGTCCTTTCCAAGTATTTATTTTTGACCCGTAAAAATAATTTCCAAATGATAAATCGGGTTCCTAACATTTTCAAAAAAAAATTCTAAATTATTTTTACTAAAAGTTTTATATCTATAAATTATTTTGACAACCTTAAAGAATTTTTTTTAGCCTAAAAATGATTTTTATATTATCAAGTAATTATCCAAAAACTATTTCGACTAATAATTTTAATTCTCAAGTATTTACATAAAATATTTTTACTGTGTAAACTATAGTTTTGGACTTAAAACGATTCACCACTTACAAAATATTTGAGATAATAAAATACGGTTTTCAAGGTTATAAATAACTTTCTAAATTCGTATTATTCGATCAAATTCCTTCGATTATCGTCCAGACCATGACCAACCCCATTATTCCGTTTCCTCACCAATTTCGTACTACCATATGTCAAACCTAACTAATTTAACCCTTCTGGACCCAATGGAACTGTCCGTGCCACCATCAGAGGTCCCCTTGTGTAGTTGTTACACCGAAGTCGTAGTTCGTGCCACCGTGATATTCGCAGCACACCAGGCGTAGTACCAGGCAAAACACCTTGCCTTTAGATGTTTATTTATTTTAGCTCATATTTTATGCATTATTTATTTTCTTTATGCAAAATAAACTGTGATACATGGCATAACCTGTTAGAACTTACTGTTCATTTATATTTCCTGCTATGTATTATTTCTCTTACACATTAAACCTAGGTTTAAGGGACCACCTTGTGTGTTGCATTCATTAGCCTTGACACGTTGTACCACGAAGTTGTGTGTCGCATGTAGAATACGGACGTGCATGATTGGTTGGCCACCAGTACGTACAAGCCGTACGATAGGAATAACCGCTAATAGAGATTGCATGCTAGTTTGACATAGCGGTTATAGTGGTTTTGTGTTGTGGATACAACACAGTAGGCATTGGGCGGGGAGGACAATTTCTTAGCGTATGGGCTTCGATGCACTTTTCCTTTTGTAACCCGTGAGCTCCGCCGGAGACGCGGGTCAGCTTACCCAAGATTACTGACGGCCACTGACGTTCTGCGGAATGTTATGCTCTTATTGATTGGGCCTCTAGTGCCCCAAGGGGAGATTGTGCCGATCCTATTCAGCCAGGGCCCATGCGTAGGAAGGATTGTTCTTAACTACATATCACTTAGAACGGTAGGCTACCTTTATCCGTTAGGTACGAGTACTTTTGGTTTGGGTACTTGTATCTGACCGTGGCTTGGAACAATAACTTGTCGCGGACTAGTTTGTCACATCTTGTCCTTGTTTGATTGTAGGTGTGACTTACTACTTCGATAAAAAGGTATTGTACCTTGTTGGGGTCCGGATACCATATTGGATTCATAGCATGGAAAGATACGTCACCGTGAATTAGTTTACCATCTCCTGTCCTTGTTTGGTTGGGGGGATGGTACGCTCGTTCAATAGGTGTGTATTAGACCATGTTATAAGTTCAATTGACTTATTTATTTGAGCAATATTTATTCAGTTTATATGGCATAATATTATGTGTCTTGTTACGTCCCTCTAAGGACCTGGTTATCTCTCCAGGTGTGTGCTCTTGTCTTTCGCAGGTGTTCTAGCTCTTGTCGTGGTCCTCTCTATTTTTTCGAGGATGATTGCACTTGGATCGTCTTCGCTTCGCTCGCCAAAATCATTTATTCTATCATGTATTTTTTCTTTACTTGTTGGTAGTGGATTTGTCTCCGCCCAACATATTGTATCAAGACGATTCATTCTCATTATATGATATCTTTTATTCATTTCTTCTGTGTGGATGAGATAGTTATAGTTCTACTGCATTTACAGCTTATGTATTCATATGAGGATTCCATATATTGGAGTGTACTTCGTATGAATACAGCTGGCATGTCTAAGTTCCTAGTCCTACGTATTTTAGGACTGGGGCGTTACAGACATTGGGAACATCGACAATCAAAATCTTCAAAGGAGCAGCGATCTCCATCCACGAAGAGTCGACCACCCTCATCCACCTATCAACCAAAGAACCAACCAACCAACCATCTTCAAAGGATCTTCTCATCTAGAAAGCCTCTTGATCGGTGACCCCAGAGTCCCATCAAAGGCGCCAGAGAGCCATACCAAGGTTGATTCGTCGTTAGATCGTCAATGGAGTAAAGGAGTCGCTGCAGTACTCGATCTCCACCGTCACACTTTCCCAGAAACCTCTTCTTTCTGTACCTAGAATATCCTGTTTAGGACTTCCTTCTTTGTACACAGATATCTTATACGTTCAATAGAGCAAAAAGTTCGTTCAACCTTTTGTTACGTCGAACAAAATGGTAACTCTGCTGGGGACTATCTTCTCCTCCAACGAGAAGGCGGTAACGTCATCTGATGATAACTTGTTGGGAGTTTCTCAAGACATGTTGGTCGTACGCTTCGACTAGCAGGCTTTTGAAGATCTCCTCTCTGATGAAAAGTCGAAGGCTTCGAATTGGTTCGTTCAATCGAAGAAGACTCGATGTTTCTGGAGGCCTAAAGTGGCTGCAGCCAGCAGTACGACGGCAGGAACTGTATCTCAGGACTCCCTCAACGTCAAGGCCACAGAGAAGATCCCGGCTGCTACAGCCTTATCCCCTCGCCCTATTCCCATCCTGGGAAAGCATGGCGAAGAATATAGTGGTTCCATGGTTGATCTGATGAAGGAACAACATTGATGGAAGCGCGTACCGGTCCAACCCCTCATGATAGGAGTATTACCGGCAAGGAGATCTGTCTTCGACAGAATCGATTTCCCTTCAGATAAACCTTCAACGAACTCTGAATACTACTCACTCGCTGGAGGTAGTAGGAAGAGATCCCAGGTGGCTCGCGCTTCGTTCAACAAGCGTGCGGCACCAGCGGCAGACCAGAGGCCCGTGTTGACAATAGCACACGCAGCAGACGAAAAGCTATACAAGATTGGCTCTCGCGCTCTGATGCCTCAACCAGTCGAATCTCTCTTCCAATGGGGTACTCCTCTGCGTAAGCCAAGCCAGGGGGTATGTCCTACGGAGAGGGAGTCACGTGAGCGGCGTTCACACAGGAGCGACATGAGGCTTCCTCGCCAAACCCGCTCTGACCGTACTTACATGCAGCTTCCCTGCATGTACAATAGGAGTGCTACGATAGAAGATCCAACCCTCTCCCAAGCGAAAGAAGAATCTGTGGTACAAGAAGTACCTAAATCAAGGCACCATTGTACCCAGATTACCATCAACTGCCGTTGTCAGCAGACGGCTGCGCCATCGCCAAGCAGGCGCTCTGTCTTCCAGAGACTCTACTCTACGTCGACTCCACGCCAGAGGACTAACAGGGGGTCGATGAGACATAGAGAAAACAAGCCCCACATCGCCACATGCTACACGGTGCAGGGTTCTAGAGCTTTCAAAGAGCCTTCCCAGAATCATCCCATATCAGTTGCTAAACCAAAGAGGAAGTCAGAGAACAGCAGAGCTAAGGTACCCGATGTATGTGTGTTCCAAGGCACTCGTTCCAAATCTGCATTGGGTGCCTTGTCAAAGACTGGGGGTAGCCAGCCTCCTACCATGCATGATAAACCTGTGTTCCAATCTGATGAGGCGCAATACGACACGAATGTCTCCATTGGCGCAGCCAGTCACCAGACCAGGGGTAGCAACCATACTGAGTCCGGAGAAGATTACAATCTTACGGTATATCCTCAGGACAGCAAGACTCAAGCGTCTGAGCTAGAAAGTGAAGGATCTACGGCTCCCTCGAGTCACCCTCACACTCGGTCAGTCTTCATGGCCAACGGCAATAAGGAAGACAACAACGAAGCTCTCAGGCCTATCGAAGTCCTCGAGACAAAGTTGGATACGCTTGTTGACACAAAATCATAGTCAACCAAATATTGATAAAATTGACATTATGATACTTTTCATAATTCAATATGACACATCAAGACAGATCTCAATGCAAGACGAACGTCGGCTCTTTCCTGCAGCGTACTCAGTTTTTGAGTCTGTATTTTCATATTTATTGAGTCTAGATAAATGTAAACTGAGTAGCACTGAGTGGTTTAGGCCTATACTTTACCTCCAAAAACAAACCAAAAAGCTCCACCAAACCAATCTAGCCCATAAAGCTCATTTGAGCAATTCTGTCCTCTGGAGACAAAGTTCGGGCCGAACTCTGCCTCCACACAGAGTTCAGGCCGAACTCTGTCTCCTAAATTACAGGACCATAATTTTTAGGGTTTGTTGTATGCTAGTTGTCCAACGGCCAAAAATTTGAATTCTTGACACAGAATTCTGGCCGAATTCTGCCTATCCCAACTAGTATAAGTAGGCCTTGAATTCTCTCAATTTCAATCATCCAATCTTCTCTTATCTTCTCTATAAAGCCTCATATAAGCCTTAACCTTCTCATCTACTAGCCACAAGTTTCCTAAGCCTCAAAGTGCTCAGTGCTATTCAGTTAGGAGTTTGTGCAAGAGTCAAGAAAGTCGTTTGGAAAATTCCAAGCATCGCCACAGCGATCTTTGTAAGAAGTTGACGTGCTCTCCTGAAGAAAAGGTACGGGGTGTAACTACTATTTCACAAATAATGGATTTAATCCTGAGCTAGAGTTCTCAGGCCTGGACTAGTCCTCCACGAAGGAAACCAGGTTAAAAATGACTGTGTTTGCGTATGCTCTCTATAACTTTCTATTTCCACGTTTACTCTGATTATTTACTGTTGGTGAAAAGTGTTTAATTTTTTATTTAGCCATTATTGTTATAAACTCTATTCACCCCCCTCTAGAGTTGCCTACCTGTTCTTCAATTGGTATCAGAGCCAGGTTCTCTCAACAACGACTAACATCCTAGAGCTGATCTATGGCAATCCCACAACCTATGTTTTCCAATCATGGTGAAGGACAGTCCACTCATAGGCCACCCCTATTTGATGGAACAAACTACACCTATTGGAAAACAAGGATGAGTTTCTATCTCAAGTCTCTAGACTTCGACCTATGGACCATCGTCATCGATGGTTACAAAAAGTCCGTTAGAATAGTTGTCGATGGAGATCTCGTCGAGAAATCCAACGACAAATATTCCGACGAGGAAAAGAAACAGGCGAGTCTAGATGCTAGAGCTATTAATGCTTTATTTTGTACAATAGACTGGAATGAATTTAATAGGGTCTCGACATGCACCACCTCACACGAAGTATGGAAGCTTCTAGAAGTGATGCATGAAAGAAACACTCAAGTCAAGGAATCCAAAATTAGTCGTCTCACTCAAGAATATAAGGTGTTCAAGATGAAGCCGAATGAGACGATCACCCAAATGTTCGCAAGATTTTTTGACGTCATCAACCCTCTGTCATCTCTTGGCAAACAATATACAAATCATGAGAAGATCCACAAGTTACTTAGGGGGCTACCTAAGATTTGGAACCCTAAGGTAACAGCCATCATAGAAGACAATGATCTCACCACAATGTCTATGGAAACTTTGATGGAAAAGCTGATGACCTACGAGCTCGACCTCAAAGATTTTGACAAACCTGCTCCAAAGGCAAAAAAAATTGCCCTAAAAGCTCATCGTCGAAGGGCTGATCCTGAAGATACTGACGACGACAATTTTGAAGGTGATGATCAAGCTCTTCTAGTCCACAATTTCAAGACGTTCCTTCATTTCAATCGAAGAAAGAAGGAACAACAAGAAGACGACGAGGAAGAACCAACGTGCTACGGCTGCAAGAAGACTGGACACGTTCGAAAAGACTATCCCTTATCAAAGAAAGACAACAGATATGAGAAGCCCTACAAGAAGTCTTCCTCAAGAAAGTATGCCAACACTAGTATTTGGCATGAAAGCAAAGCAAGTAATTCCGATGAGGAAAAGGACTCTCCTCAAGACACCGCTACTGTCTGCCTAATGGCGACATCCAAAAAGGTAACTAGTGAAACTCTCGATGACTTTACTTTTGATGAACTTGGCGATGCGTTTAATGATTTACTAAATGACCACAAGAAAGTCATTAGTAAATATAAGCATGCCAAGGAGAAAATCAAAAGTTATGAAATTGAGATTCAAAATCTTTCTTCCCTTCTAGATAATGTTAGAGACACTTCACCCATGGAAGTCACTAACGAGGTATCCAAGCTTATGTTAAGCTTACATGATGTCGAAGCACTTATTGAAAAGCAAATACGAGAGATCATAGCACTCAACAATGAGCTTGCTGAAGAAAAAATAAACACAAGATCTCTATTGCTAAGATTGATGGATTAAATGCTAAGTGTAATGAATTGCATGCTGTCTCTAAGAAATTAGAGATTAGATTGGGAAAATAGGTTGCTCAACCTCAAACCCAATCACATAAAATACACATAAAACACAAGACCACTCATAATAGTAAAATACGTCACCCGCATGCAGCACACAGACATGCTTGCATGTACACGTACTCCCATGCAGCACATAAACCACATGCACATAGACATTATTCTCATAACTATCATTCTGCTGCTACACATAGTCACTATCCTGCTAACTATCACCATGCTACACATAGACATAACCATCATCTTGTTGCTACATATAGTCACTATCCTGCTGTTCCACACAACTATCACCATGCTGCATATAGATATCACTATCAACCTACTCCCAACACAAATAGACATGCTACTTGTACATACTGTAGATTACATGTGTAGGACCGATTGTAGGAACGAGTTGTAAAGCATAATACTCTAGAGGGGGTGAATAGAGTAGGCAGCAGAAATTAACTATTTAAAAATGTTAGTAACAAGATCACAGAATATATATCACAGATAAGTAAATAAAAAGTAGAGAGTAGAGAGCAAACGCAAACACAAGGATGTATACTGGTTTTCGTCCTGTGAGGACTAGTCCAGTCGGAAGAACTCTAGCTGCCAGTTGAATCCACTATGGAAAATTACCACAAGTTTTCATCCGAAGTTCTTGCAACTTCTACAACGCGAGCTTTGATCCGAAGTACTCGACCAACTTCAATTGTGAAGTGTCTACCTTCAATCAAGCCTCTGATTACAATCACTCAGAAACTTCTAGACCGTACCGCACTGGCAAATCGACTAGAGGATTGTAACTGGCTTGGGATTTGAAAATGAATAGCTCAGAATACTTTGGAAGAAGTAGTCGGCTTATAGAAAAGAGATATGAAAGTGAGTGAGTGAATTGAAATGATCGAAATCCTTCTCTATTTATAGTTTTTCTAAAGGCAGAATTCTGACAGAATTCGGGTAGAATTCGGACAAAACTCTATGAGAAAATCTCGTTAGGATCCGTAACTGCAGGAAAACCAAGTTCAAAAAGCAACGTTCACAAACCGAACTCTGGTCGAACTCTGACCAAATTCGGGCCGAGTTCTGCTAGGGTTCTGTTAGGGTTTTTGCAAATAGTTTTTGGGCTTTTTTAAAAGTCAAACAGTTAAGAAGTAATTTGGGCTTTTGTAAGTGGGCTTGTTTTCAAAATGAAAGGGTATTTTGAAAACGTTTCTTGGGTAGCCTATTTGCCAATACGATGCAGTGTACATCGTATTCCTAGACTCAATAAATATGAAAAATTACATTGATAAAATAGGAAAACCAAGAGCCCTTTGATGACGCCTTTCTTCAAATATTTGAGCAGACTTGAAGACGTCTTTTTCACTTGACGGCGGTCGTCCAAAGATAAACAGATCTGGAAATCTAAATACCTTTCGGGGGCTTCGCCCCCAAACCCCTGACGGGGGGCGCTGCCCCCTCGACCCCTGTCCGCTGACCGGGCAGCAGAACCCCCGATGCGAGGCCCCGGATAGGTCGTTAGGCGGTTCAGAGAAATCTTCTTGTATAACGCCGTCTTTGGCCCATCAATAATTTTCTATTGCATATGTCCTGGTTTGACAAAGTTTGATCATGCTTACAGCATGTCTACAAATATATGTTAGACAAACAAAACCAATATGATACAAGCATAGCAATATGATATAGAATATTTAGGACAATGATAACATTAGGACAATGCTAAGTTTAAGTAGCAATATGATAGTGATTACATGAATATTAGTGATATCATTATGTTAAACTTAATTGATTAGCCATATTCAAAAACATGATATAATCATTGGGCTAACAATCTCCCCTTTATGATTATGGCAAATCCTTTAAGTTTAATATATATACAATAGATGCATGTATCACTAATAAACACATAATACTAGAATATTGTATGCTGACTTAAACTTATTTCTTTCCCTTTGACATGATCAAAAATAAGCTCCCCCGTAATTAGAGCTAAAATGAACTCAAGCAGAAGTAAAGGAGGAAAGCAAAAATAATTATGATCAAGGATTAGGAGAACAGTGTAACGACAACTTTAGAAAATTGCATAACTAAAGTAGAAAAACTTGTCAAAATAGTTGGTTGAACTTAAACAAAGAACATTGAAATCAAACAATACATAGTTTACCAACTAGAAATCCAAAAATGAAATATGTTTTGAATGTCATTTGACCAAAAAAAATCTATCAATATAGTAGGAATCAATCATTGGTCATAAATAAATCATAAGGAATAGAAATTTGCAGATCAAGTATATGTTAAAAAAATCAAAAATATAATGAGACTTTTAACAATGATCACAAAAAAAAATATGATTCATAATTTGCCCATACAAATTAGTGAATCAATTCCATAAAGAGTATAATCATCGAAAAGAAATCAAAATACGTATACTAGAAACTATGCAAAATCTATACCAAAGTTCATGCATTTGAATTCAATTACCATAGCATGATATATATATATATCCATTAGATAAACATGAAGGTAATGAAGACAAAATACTTGAGAAGGAGAAATTCAGTCGACTTGAATGCTCTCCCGCAAAGTATGATCAGTCTAAATATAGATAATCATGAACTTTGAGATAAAATCTTAATAAGAAATGCCGAAAGTAATTTTAAACTCAATCAAATAAGGATAATTAAATATATTTTTGGCAAGATAACTTTTAGAAACTCAAAAATAAGAGAATTAAAAATAATAATAATCATATATTCTCTCATAAAACTAATACAAATCCAAATATCATGAACAACTCAATAAGATATTTTAAGTAAAAGAATATATGTCCATGATGAACTAGGTATACCACACATTAAGGGCATAAAAGAATTTGAAACAATTAATTTGCTCTCCCTTAAAATATGAGTAACTAGTTCAAAAATAATTTATATGCATAAAATAGATAAAATAAATAATCAAAAGATCTAAGGGATATCCAAGATATGCATCTTTTCTTTCCTTTGATCAAATGCATATAAAATTTCAAACTCAAAACAAATATCATCTTTAGGCAAAAAGAAATATCCAATAAATAAATGCTTAAAGATGAACAAAGAAAATATATCTCCAATATATATATAAAAGAAATATTTCAAGACATTAAAAGATTTTGAAAACAGTCTTTAATAATAACATTTGAGTACCGGACAGATTCAATAAATCAAAAATCAAAAAATATATATATACTTTTCAAAAATGTGGAATTTATTATGAAAAACTATCTTAATAAATGTTCGAATGCGTCCATTTAGTCCTCGGACTTAAAGCTGGCGATTCAAATCACGAAAATAATTTCAATAAAAGAATCCATAAATCATAAATAAATCTATTTGAACAAATCCATTTAAAACAATTAACTGCTCCACCTTTACATGGCTATATCCAAAAATAACAATATTGACAAAATTTTAAAATAAAAATTAAAGATATATTTTCAAAAGTAGAAAATTAATCCAAAAAAATATTAGGTCTCTTATCAAAGTTCATTTCTTCCCTTTAAAAGCCTTAGCACGGTGTCCACCTGACAACCGTAAGGTTTAAAGAAAAGAAACGCTTTGAGAGAGAGATTCAATTTGCTTGACTTCTCCCCGCAAAGAATTACTATTATAGACAGTAAGTAACTTGAATAAGAAGATAATAATATAAAGCTCAAAATCATTAATATTACGAATATTACACAAGCTAAAGATGAAATCACAATACCATAATATTCAATGATTAGTCACGAATACGAAAAACAATCATCTTTAGACAAAAGAAGAAATATCCATTAAATGAACATTTAAAAATAAAACAATCAAAAGATATTTCAAATTAGCATGATGAATAACCGTATAAGTCAAAGATGACATAAATTGATCTATGCTATAGAGTCTCACAATCGACAAGATAGATCAACATATGCTACCTTTTTTTGAAAATATAAGAGAGAATATTATCCATCAAATCTAAAATCAAAAATTCATCAGATAATAATTGCAGCTAGATCTAAATAAACCTTTAGTTTAAAAAGCGTCGATCAATCTTGGGTTAGCTGTAGAGGTACTGTCCCAGCTAACGGAGGTTCACCAGGGAACACTTAAGTACCGCTTCGCTTCGACCGTAGTCGTGGTGACAGACAGACCCTTTGTAGGCTTGTACCCAAAATAAATCTCTTCTTTAATAACCGAGGATTTAAGAAGAATTAGTGCAATATGAAATAAATTATATTCTATGGACTTAAAAATCTTAGAACAATGTAGCATACTGTATAAGATGTATCAATTACATTAATCCATATGTGCTATAAAATTATTGGGTAACAATAAAATATAAAATATTTATAAATCAAAATGTAAGACCTAGATACGTTGATGTATTTTGGAACCTAGGAGACTGGGTTCAGTACCTTGGATCCAGAACTAGATGATAACTGCAAGTATACCTTAATAAATCTTAAGTCTATAAAGTATTGATCACTTCGGGTTAGCTGTAGGGGCCGGTTCCCAGCTAGCGGTTGTCCGAAGACTAGTGTACCGTGTCGCTTCAGGCTATTTACACATGTATGACAGAAGGACCCTTTCGGCTTGTTCCTAAAATAATTTCTACTCTTAAGAACTTAGATTCAAAAGAATATATGCAGTATCATCGAACATCATCGAAATCCAGAATCCCTAAAAGTAAAATAAGTAAATACCCAAAGAAATGGTTTATCAAGATCAAGATATTAAAAATATCATGTATCCAAAATGTCAACCAAAAAGCCAAAAAAAACATCATTAAAAGAGGCTTTGAGGAAGAAGCTAATGAAGATAAGATAATAAATTTGTTCAAAGTAATCAATAGCTTAAGTATGAGATAAGCACAAGTTTAAAAACTACTTTTCAAAATAATATAGAACTTGAACTTAACTCATATATCCCCATAAAGATATTTATACAAAAATATAAGAAACATGAGCAATATATAAATAAAAATGAATTATTCATGTATCCTTAATAAGCATAAAAAAATATCATAAGATCAAAAACATGCATAAATAAACTTTATCAGACAAAGATGTAATTGATTCATAAGAAGTTAATCACAATAAAATTTAAGAATCAATAGTGAATGCAAGCACAAGGTTAACATAAAAGTATATGTATATACTTTCAAGTAAATAGGAGACTTGTGCTAAACATACATACTCACAAAAATAATGATCAAAGGAAATACGATATGTTAAAGACAAATCAATAAGAAGTGACCATAAAATATTAAAGGCGAAGAGTCAAAAGCATAAACCAAAAACAAAAGCTCCTATAGATTAGAGTGGTATGCATGCTTCAAGGATAAAACTAAAATAAAGAGCATACATAGATAAATGTGTCACACTAGTAGAAAATAACATGCTATATAGTGTGAACTAATCATTTAAGCTAAACGATTAGTCATGCTAGGATTATATCAAACAATAAACAATTTAAAAGATATCAATGAAAGCTAATAGCAAGAAATCAAAAAGAACATGCTAGATATTAAAAACTATTTAGGAACCATGTTACCGAAGTGGTTCTAGTGACCACACTTATGTTGGTACAATTGCTTGGAAGATGACCTTTGTAGCTTTGCAATCACCAACATGTTTCATGGTTCTATTTGACATGAGAAGCTTCACCTGCAATATTAGGTGAAGACTTTGATATCCAATATTTGGATCCATATTTGTTAGCTTTGGGAATCCATTTGCACAAGTTCATATCAACAAGTTTTCTAATCTGACAATGATTAGAAACATGTCCATTCATACCACAATAATGACAAAAAGTATTAATATTAGTGCTATATGCAGTAGTATGAGAACGTGCAGTGGGGTGACATGATGTGCGTGGATACTTGTAATAGAAAGTATGGTTGTGTAAAGCTTTAGCTTTGCTTGCTTCTTTTGTAAAAGATCTGACGTGTGACTTTGTGATATGCTAAGTGTCTTGTGTTAGACTGAGTCGTAGGTTGTACTACCTGCTTTCCCAGTCTAATCTCTAACTTTTTAGAGTTAGCACAGATCTCATCATACTTAGCAGAAAGTGCATCAATTCTATATGAAGCAATAGAATACTTCTTCTTTTCTGATTCTAGTTCCTCCTTAAGTTTAGCATTTTTTTAGTGCTTTTCTCACTGCAATCAAGTGTCTCATGCAATCTAAACTTTAGTGTGGAAATCTCAGGAGAATTATCAGAAGGAGAACTATTTCTAGCATCATTCAATAAGCAAGTAAGCTTTTCAATCTCACGCTTATAGGATAGAATATCCTTTCTAGCTTGCTTATACTTATCTAATACTTTCTTGTGTTCTTCTAATAGATCACTGAAAGCATCAGATAAATCATCATAAGAAAATTCATTCTCTTCAAGAAGGGAATTATTCTGTACCTCGTTAGATAATGCCATTGAGTATAAATTTACAGCTTGATGAGGTTTTTCTTCTTCTTCAGAATCTATTGCTTGTTTTCACACCATATGCTCGTGCTAGTGTGCTTGTGAGATGATGATCTTCCTTCATTTGATTATTCGTAGTGACTCTCCTTTCTTGTAGTAGTACAATCTTCTTGAATGTGGTCTATCTTCTTGTAGTTGTCAGATACAAGCTTTTCTTCGTATAAGGGATTATGTTGTACCTTAAATCCCAATTCCATCATGCATATATTTGTATCATTATGAAGACTATCCTTCTCTCTGGAGTTGCTAGCTTTGCTTTCATACCTGCACTCATAAGTAGCTTCAAGAACTTTCCAAATTTTATGAGATGTTGTGCAAGTATTAATAAGATTAAATATATTTGTGTCTATAGCACAATAAAAGATATGCATAGCTTTTGCATCAAGGCTAGCTAACTTCTTCTCTTCCTCCGTGTAACTATAATAAGGCTTATTGATTATAGAGGATGTGAGAATAGAAGTGATAGTAGGCTTCTTGTAGACATTGACAATAATTGACCATAAGTCAAAATCTAGAGACTTCAAGTAGAAGCTCATTCGTGTTTTCCAGTATGTATAATTTGTACCATCAAATAGTGGGAGTCTATTTGAGGATTGCTCTTCAGTTGTGAAGTACATACTTGCCATATGTGATATAGTGATCTTATGTTACAACAGTTATATAATAACAATATTACCTTGCTTTACCTGTATAACCCGCTCTGATACCAATTGTAGGACCGATTCTAGGAACGAGTCGTAAAGCGCAATACTCTAAGGGGGGTGAATAGAGTAGGTAGCGGAAATTAACTATTTAAAAATGTTAGTAACAAGATCACAGAATATATATCACAGATAAGTAAATAAAAAGTAGAGAGTAGAGAGCAAACGCAAACACAAGGATGTATACTGGTTTTCCTCTTGTGAGTACTAGTCCAGTCGGAAGAACTCTAGCTTCCAGTTGAATCCACTATAGAAAATTACCACAAGTTTTCATCCGAAGTTCTTGCAACTTCTACAACGCGAGCTTTGATCCTAAGTACTCGACCAAGTTCAATTGTGAAGTATCTACATTCCATCAAGCCTCTGATTACAATCACTCAGAAACTTTTAGACCATACCGTACTGGCAAATTGACTAGAGGATTGTAATTGGCTTGAGATTTGAAAATGAATAGCTCAGAATACTTTGGAAGAAGTAGTAGGCTTATAGAGAAGAGATATGAAAGTGAGTGAGTGAATTGAAATGATCGAAATCCTTCTTTATTTATAGTTTTTCCAAATACAGAATTCTGACAGAATTCGGGTAGAATTCGGACAGAACTCTATGAGAAAATTTTGTTGGGATCCGTAACTGCAGGAAGACCAAGTTCAAAAAGCAATGTTTACTAACCGAACTCTGGCCGAACTCTGACCGAATTCGGGCCGAGTTCTGCTAGGGTTCTATTAGGGTTTTTACAAATAGTTTTTGGGCTTTTTGAAAAGTCAAACAGTTAAGAAGTAATTTAGCCTTTTTCACCGGATAGGTCGTTAGGCGGTTCAGAGAAATATTCTTGTATAACGCCGTCTTTGGCCCATCAATAATTCTCTATTGCATATGTCCTGGTTTGACAAAGTTTGATCATGCTTATAGCATGTCTATAAATACATGTTAGACAAACAAAACCAATATGATACAAGCATAGCAATATGATATAGAATATTTAGGACAGTGCTAACATTAGGACAATGCTAAGTTTAAGTAGCAATATGATAGTGATTACATGAATATTAGTGATGTCATTATGTTAAACTTAATTGATTAGCCATATTCAAAAACATGATATAATCATTGGGCTAACAATATGGTCACATCTCACCACAGTGTAGAATTAGGAAATTAGTTGATATCAGTCTATATGCATGGGTACCAACGACTAACATTTCAGGACCAACAAGAACTTGGGTACCAAAGGTCATATCTACTCGTAATGTAGGTGGACTTTCCTTCCTCAACTAAAAGCAAGTAGATTCTCGATAGTGGATGCTCGCGACATATGACGGGAGACGCAAATCTTTTCGCATCACTATCGATGAAGAGGGAAGGGTATGTATCCTTCGGTAATAATTTAAAGGGCTACATCATAGGTAATAGTACTATTGGTTATCCTTCTTCTCCTGTAATAAAGGATGTCTGCCTAGTGACCGAGTTAAAGCATAACCTGCTCAGCATAAGTTACTTTGCTGATCATGGATATGTATTAACTTTGAACAAAGTAAATGCTATATTTATGATAGGTCAACGGAAGACATTGCTTTTGAAAGGATAAGAGAAGATAACATCTATATTTTCTATCTATCTGGAAATACTAACAGTACTGGAAGATGCCTCTACGCCCACAAGGATGAAAGACTGTTGTGGCACCAGCGTCTTGGTTATGCCAATATGGATACTATATCCAGGCTATCGACAAAGAAGCTAGTACGAGGTTTATCCGACATCACATTCAAGAAGGATACAGTATGTGCCGAATGTAAACTGAATAAGGCAACCAAATCTTCATTTTATTCCATAAATATTATAAGTACTATTAGACCCTTGCAATTACTGTACATGGACTTATTTGGTCCAAGTAGAGTAGCCAGTCTTGATGGAAAACTCTATACTTTTGTTATAGTAGATAATTTTTCTAGATTCGCTTGGGTTTTCTTTCTTTCAAACAAAAGCGATACGATTTCTATTTTCAAAATTTTTGCTAAAAAGGTTCAAAACGAAAAAGGCAACATGATTACTCGAATCCGAAGTGATTATGGAGGCGAATTCGAAAATTCCGATTTTAAAAAGTTTTGTGATTCAAATAGTTTTGATCATGAGTTTTCTTGTCCTAGAACTCCTCAACAAAATGGTATTGTAGAGCGAAAGAATAGGACTCTTGGCAATATGGCTAGAGTCATGTTGAATAAATTTTTACTTCCAAAATATTTTTTGGGCTGAAGCTGTCAGTACAGCGTGCCATATTTTAAATAGGGTACTTATTCGACCTATCTCGAAAGAAAACACCCTACGAGCTTTGGTTTGGTAGGACTCCAAATATTTCATATTTTAGAGTGTTTGGTTGTCGTTGTTTTATCCTAAACACCAAAGACAACTTAGGCAAATTTGATGCCAAAAGCTGACGATGGAATTTTTTTTGGCTATGCTGCCAAGAGCAAGGGATAAAGAGTGTTCAACAAATGCTCATTAATTGTAAAAGAGTCTACTAATGTGACTTTTGATGAGGAAAATAGTGCAACAGCTGTTCCCGACGATGATGTTGAGCCATCAACTTCTACGCCGATGAATACCACCCCTGAAACTAACTCTCTGGAGGGCTTGCTGAAGAAGTTTTCATTCAAGCCGTCACACCCAGAAAACTTGGTAATTTGTGAGGTATCACACGGAGTAAGTACTCGATCATCGTTAAGAGATTCCATTGTTAGTACTGCTTTTATTTCGTAAATTGAGCCTAAAACTATTTTAGAAGCTTTTAATGATGAGTTTTAGATTTTAGCTATGCAAGAAGAACTCAACCAATTCGAGAGAAGCCAGGTCTGGGAACTTGTTCCTAAACCAGCTAACCAATCGATTATTGGTACTAAATGGGTTTTTCGTAACAAAGTAAATGAAGATGGTTCAGTCACTCGCAACAAAGCTCGTCTAGTAGCTCAAGGATACAACCAAGAGGAAGGTATCGACTACGATGAGACGTATGCTCCTGTTGCAAGACTGGAATCCATTCGAATGCTTTGTGCCTTTACAAATTTTTAGAATTTTAAACTTTTCCAAATGGATGTCAAAAGTGCTTTTCGGAATGGCTTTTGTAAAATAACCCCCTAGTTTTGAAAATCACAAATTTTCCGACCATGTTTTCAAACTCAAGATAGCGCTATATGGCCTCAAACAAGCCCCCAGAGCTTGGTATGAATGCCTAAGAAATTTCTTGCTAGATAAAGGTTTTTCAAAAGGGAAGATTAACACTACACTGTTTATCAAAAGTTCTCAAGACACTATTCTTTTAGTACAAATTTATGTTGACGATATCATATTCGGTTCTACTAATGAAAATCTCTGCCAAGATTTTGCTAAGTGTATGCAGAACGAATTTGAGATGAGCATGATGGGGGAGCTCACCTACTTTCTTGGATTGTAAGTCAAACAAACTTCTCAAGGAACTTTCATCATCCAGTCAAAATACACAAAGGATATGCTGAAGAAGTTTGATCTTGACAATGTCAAACCAATCAGCACCCCTATGGCTACTACTACCAAGCTGAAACCTGATGAAAGCGGCAAACTTGTTGACCAACGTAAGTATCGAGGTATGATTGATAGTTTACTCTATCTAACAGCTAGTCGTCCCGATATCATGTTTAGTGTTTGTCTGTATGCTCGCTATCAAGCTAGTCCTAAGGAATCACACATGTCCGCCGTTAAGAATATCTTTCGATACCTTAAGGGTACTGTTATAGGGGCTTGTGGTATCCCAAATCTACATCCTTTGACCTTATCGGTTATTCGGATGCTGATATTACGGGATGCAAAGTCGACCGTAAAAGTACAAGCAGCACGTGTTATTTATTAAGCAAGGCTCTAGTCTCATGGTTTAGCAAGAAGCAGAATTCTGTTGCACTATCCACAACAGAAACTAAATATATCGCAGCTGGTCATTGTTGTGCACAAATTCTGTGGATGAAGCAAACCTTTGCAGACTACAACCTATCTTTTATGTACATTCCTATATTCTGTGATAATACTAGTGCTATCAACCTTACTAAGAACCCTATATGTCACTCACGCACGAAACACATTGAAATTCGTCACCACTTTTTGCGTGATCATCAACAGAATGGCACTATAAACTTAGAATTTATTGACACTGATCATCAGCTGGCAGATTTCTTTACAAAACTACTATCCAAAGAGTGATTCAACTTTCTTTATCGTTAATTAGGAATTTTGAATGAAGCAGTTATTTATTAAATTGACCTGCGTAAATATCGATTATGTCTCGGTTCCTTATGATGATTTTGCTATGGGTACAAGCCGAAAGAGTCCTTCTGACAACAAGGCGTAAAAGCCTAAGCAACACGGTGTACTAGTCTTCAGACTACCACTAGCTGGGATTCGGCCCCTGCAGCTACCCTATGGCAGTTTTACCATACTGAATTGGGTCATAACTTCTTGTTTATTACATGGTTTACTTTTATTTATAACTTGCTAAATTCAAATTTTCGAACTTTATTTTTGTTCACTCTATTCAGCTTTCATTTTGAAAATTTTCTACTTTTAAATTTTTGTTTTCCCTCCTTTCATTATTTTTAACTAAGCATTGATTTCAAACTTAATTCAACCTGGCTTCAGCTCTGGTCCCAGAACACTGAACTTGGGCCGAACTCTGTCTAACACAGAGTTTGGGCTGAATTCTGTCTGTATATTCCAGAACTTGCAGTCGGGGTCAGCCGCTCATCTATTTTTTCATACTAGGGTCCAGATTTCACCCGACCATTCGAACCCACCTTCTTAAAATTGGGTTCTTCCTCTCTCTCTCTTACATTGTCTCCTTCAAAACTTCTCCAAACCCTTTCTCTTCAAACCCTAACCCTAGCTTTCTCTTCCTTGTAAGAATTTCTTCTCCAAATTCAAGAAGAAGCTTTCTTGCATCATTCTCCTCCATCCTCTACTATTTTCTTGATGTATAATTTCTTCTTATTCTCTATCTCAATTTTATAGTTTTTCTTCATAGCACCTAGGTTGTTTAATCGAGAAAAGAGGGCTAGAACTGAGGGTGCGTCCACATCGAACCCTCCTCCTTCTCGTAATGATCAACCTATTTACCCTTTTTTTAATCCACTACGATCCATTGACCCTGACACGTTCGATGATCAAATTTTTGTGTCATTGGAAGCCTCACACGAATGGTTCAATGATTTTCGATCGCGTCCCGTGTGCGCGGTATTTGCCATAAAAAATCAAAGACAAGTATTACAGAACACTGAACTTGATTGCAAACTCGCTTGTACAAAAAAAAGCCTAGAAAGAAATCCTAGAAAACATTCTAAATTCAATTGTTTAGTTTTGATTCTGGGGGATGACGGTGGAGGCTCAGGAAAGTGCTATCAACTATGCCTTACTCCGTGGACTATCTGATGCAGTCTCTAGCTCGTGAAGAAATTGCTTCCCTCTTGAAGGTTGCCAGCCTTTGCAGGGGTATGGCACCCTGCTATTTATAATAGAATGTATTTTGAGCCACAAGGATGGCTTGCGGCTACGTGGTTGATTAGCACGCGAAGACCCGCTCTTGGGCTACCATCTGTCGATTTGTTGGGATTTTGTTACAGCAAATCTGGATAGTTAGGGACTGGGTTCGTTTGCCACGTGTCCCGTTGCGTATGGTGTTCTCAGTCTTCAATCATGTGGGGTCGTATGAGACTCATGCGGCTTGGATCACAGGCTGCATGATGTTTGGGAACTTTGGGGCCGCATAAGCTGAGCCGCATGAGGTTCATGCGGCTTGGATGACACTCTTTTGGCCGTATGGAGGCATACGAACCCTACTTTTGGGTGACGTCTCACGTCTTATCTTTCTTATCGAAGTGTCAGAACTGCCATGCTTTTGCCAAGACTTGTCAGCTTTATCAGTCCAACTGCTCCTCTTGGCCGCATGCCTTCCTTTTACAGCTGTTTGTCGACGGGCCACATATATCATGCGGCTTTCCTTCATACGGACCTGTTCGGCCCGAAGTACCTATGCGACAATTCGTAATCCGCATGAACTCTATATTTTTTATGTTTCTACAAGACCCCCTTTAAAGTTTTCAAATTGCAAATTTGGAATACTTTGAATAAGATGCATGAAAAATATGTCAAGCCATAGGCAGTCTTCAAGTTGCAGGAAGTTGTTTTTGAACTGCAAAGGGACCTTGAGTCGTAGAGAAGTACTGAGCCACAGGAAGATCCTGAGTCGCAGAGAAATACTGAGTCGCAGGGATGCTTCGAGCCGCAGAGAGTCTGCCAGCTGTCACTGCTGTATTTAATGCTCTTGATTCGATTTCGGATTTGGGTTCTCTTTTTTCGAGATAAAGCTGACGGTTACTAGGGATAAAATCCCTAAACGTCATCATTATCTTTAATGATCTCAAGAATCGAAGCGGCACTCTTTTTGGAAACTCTATAAAGAGGAGTGATTTTTGAAGAGAAAATTTTCTCTTTTTACCTTCTTCTCTTTCATCTTCGTCTTCCTGTCTTCAATGGCTCCCAAGGCTTCCAAGTCGACTACGGCCAAAGGAAAGGGGCTTGCTTCTCCATCGAGAGCGGCGGACTCTCCTTCTACTCATTCTGACGTGTACCCTCCCATCAAAGGTAAGGACGATGACCATATCGTATGTTTTTTATGTACAGGCCCGTGCTATATCGCTTTTTGTACAATAAGCTTGGTAGATGCGTGCCCTATCTCAGTTGAACCACATGTGTTCTGTATGATAGGGCCGTATAAGCTGAGTCGCATAAGTACTGAAATAATAACCCAGGACTGATATATAAAAATACTGCATAGTTGTGCCGCATAAGTGTCTCATGATTGTGCCGCCTGGATGTTTCCTATCTCGAACCACAGGAGTACTTCAAGATGCATAAGTACCTCGTTACTGAGTCGCATAAATACTTTGTGACTGAGCCGCATAAGTGTCTCATGACTGAGCTGCATGAGTACCTTTTTTGATTAAGCGGCCGAAGTGTTCCCCGACCGTGCCGCATGAGCATTGACCTAACCGCATGCATTTTATGCCACATAGGTCTTGTTTTGGCTAGGTTCGAAAGGATGAGCTTCTAACTTCAACTTCTTTTCTGTCTTTTGAAGTGGACTTGCCCTTAGCTCCCTCGGGGGAACTCTTGATAGCTCATGCTCAGTCTACGTTGGGGGTGAGATTTGACCAAATAGTCGAGCGTGTGTCATCTCAGATTACCCAAAATCAGCCTGAAGACAGGTTAAGGGAGATCAGGAACCAATCATTTTTCTTCTTACTCAGTATGATGAATTCTAGGAAGCTAGGGGAATTTATTTGAAGCCTTCGTTCCTGTTCGGAGATGCTATAATTGTCTCAAATCCTCGCACCCTGGAGCTTTTTGAGAACTGGGATTTTCTTTCCAATGAGCTACCGATTCATCTTCCTCAGATGGAACGCCACTTCTCTCTATCAAGCTTTAATATGGTGCCTATCGAAAGACGAATGGCGAACCCCATTACTCAGGACCGGCAAGCCATCTTCGTTGGCAATATCCATTATAATAGACGAGTGCGGTCAGCGGTCGCGACCAGGTAGTCGGTCAGTTGTTCCGTCGTCGGGCTAGCCTCTGATAATTTTATAAACGACCTGAGGCCCAATAATCGACTCTCTGAGGCAGACACCTTCATGAACCAAATTGCCCATAAAGGATCATATCCCACGGGTAGGCTGTCGCTGCAGAACTGGATGTGTCGTTCCCCTCCATGGGTCAACTTAACGCTCGGGATCCTGTCGACTTATGGTGATATTTTATAGCGGCTCGGCCTCTACTATGCCATAAGGGGCACCTGCTATGGCCTTCCTATGAACGCAAAAATGTTCATAGCGCTCCTCGAGATATACAATTATCATACGGGGACCTTTTATACACCTGCTGGGGAGATGGGACTCGCCCGTCACGAGATGCATGACGTCTCCAAGCTGCCCAGGGGGATAAAGTTTATAAAGAGTATACTCCCACGAATGAGGAGTTTGAGGAATTAGAGCGACGGTTTCTCGGGTTCCTTATCGTTTACCGGGAGGTATTATGTCATCATAGCACTTGTCAACAAATGTCAAAGAAGAAGGATAAAAGTTTTAAGGGGACCCTTCCTCACACCAAGGCCTGGGTCAGTTACTTGTTTGACCTTGGCGCCTCAGGCTGGGTTGTCCCTCGGAGCCCCCAGACTTAAAGCGCTAAGAGAACCAAAGCTTCTGGTGACAGATTCGGAAGCCAGTCCGACACATTCAGCTACTTCTATCAAGATACCCAGCCATTGTCCGATAAAGCCATCTTGGCTGGATTTCTGATAATATGGCTGAGGATTTGTGTGGTCTCGGGGGGTGCTAGTTCGATTGAGAGAATCAGCCGTAACCTGATCCTCCTTGTTGTTAAGTTAGTTTTCGGAGGCTGGCTGGCTCTACTCCCAGCCATGGTGTATAGCATCCATCGGGACCTTCGTATCTTTACAACCAGAACCATAGCTCATGATGTTACGAAGAATTTATACCGAATTGAGATACCCTATCATTATCTGTTGGGGTGGCTGTTAATGCACTGCCCATCTCTGATGCGCCCTGGCCCTGAGGGGAACACGATGATTCACGATGCATTCATTTATCAATATCATGATATACCTTGGACATGTTCGACCATGTTCGAATTTCGTGTTGTGCTTGCGCGGGTGGATAGCTACTCATTCTTTGTGTCGGTCCCACCTTTCACTGATGAGGAAATGGGGCGTCTTCATCTTGATGGTAGTATCGCGTCCCAGACTCTATCGGAGAAGATGTTCCGCTGGTTGCAGAATATTCATCCTGCGCATCTGATGTACCGCAATCGTAACGTTGCCTTCTTAGAAACTTACTTGCCCAGTCGGTACTCTAGACAGTTTGGGTATTGCCAGTTGTTTTTAGACAACCCTAGTCCCTATTTAGGTTATGAGGACAGCGTCCTAGATGGTATTCAGGACTGGCATTATTACAGTGTCGTTCGTACTCAGACCATCTTCTCTCTTCCTGATACAAGGGATGTAGTACGTATCTCGTACATGGCAGCCCTCTACCACGACTCCGTGAATGGGCCTTCCCATAATTTTGATGCGAGTACAAGTTTTATAACCGGTACTAGGCTGGCAGAAAAGCACGAGGGGTCCAAGAAGAGGAACAGGGCAGGAAAGACGAAGGTCGTTGCAATCTCTGACTCCAATTTTACTGATACAGCGGAGGAGGATAAGTATAATGATTTTTTACCTCCTGCGAGCACCCTGGTGACGCGCTTGCCTTCCTCCGTGCCGAGTCCTTCGCCTAAGCGGAGTAAGTGCGGACCTTCTGTTGCTAATTGGCCTCGTTCTCAGAAATGGGTTGTGTTTAAGATCTGAGGTTCTGACCTCGCAGGAGAAGACAGTGATGCTGAAACCCTCCTGGAGGTAAGTTTTATTCTGGTCGACCACCATGTTACTTTTGGTATTGTATCTTATTGTTTCTCTCTTTCTTTCGCGCAGTCTTTTGAAGATGTAAACCCTACGGGGCCCGATGCCGCTTTCGAGACTTCTCCAGTTACGGGCACCCTGGTTGAAGAAGGTGCCATTTTTATAGAAAATATCGAAGCTGCAAGACCATAATTGGTTGTAACCGACCCAGCTTTACCTCCCTTTGGATTAACCAAGGCTGGAGCGACTGATGTAGATGATTCAGATATTACTGCAAAGGTAAGTACGGGGGCAGTGGGGGAATCATGACTGTCCAGAGTGAGTCGGGGTCTTCACCGCTCTCCCCTGCTATGTTATGTCATATTCTTACCAATGAGGAGGTTCATTCACTCTTTCTCCATATCCTTCGAGCCAAGCTGATTGTTGGTTGTTCTGGATCTACATGCCATGTCTCTCCACTAACGATAGTGAATGTGACCACTGAGGAAGGGATAACAGAGGACCCGGGGGCTGACCTAGTACAAGCAAGGACCATTCCTTCTTCCTCACTGGCTCGAGTCGAGGGGCCTTCCGCTGTATTGATCACAGACGTCCCGGCTCCTTCAACCTCTTTGGGGAATACGGGATTGATTGGGACTGCCTCCTCTCTGGAAGTTGAACTTTCTGCTCTCCCCAGTTTTTAGCTCCTTCGTGCTGCGGAAGAGAAGATTGCTGCTGTACGGGAGTCTCATCACTCGGAGCTTGTTTTCCTTCTGACAGGATCATCAAGCTCAATTGTGCTTCCTTCCCAGATGCCTTTAACTTCCTTAGGCGCTATCCCTTCGACGCCATCCGCCCTGGAGAATTTGGACGAGTCGTCAAGGGACATAGTCGAAAACTTTTATCGCTATTTGAAATGAGGGACTGAGGCTGCTTTGAGGAGAGGGACCTCATTTGTCGTGGCTCACCACTACGCCCAAGGCCAGATTGCCCTGCTGAAGACGCTTTCGGGCGGAGAAGGGGTAGCCATCCTTTTGGAGCACAAGCTGGCAGAAGCAAATCAGTGTATAACCCAATTGCAGAAATTCTGACAAGTTGATGTGTCTGCCATGGTAGAGCAGGAGCGTGCTTTTCTTGTATCAGTCGTCAAAAAGATGAAGGCTGTTCAAGAGACAACTAAGCCCTCCTTGGAAAAGGACCTCCAGGAGTTGTCCCTTAAGTATGACAGGCTGAGCCGGGAGGGAGAGATTTTCTTGACTCGTGAGGAGACCATCACTCGTGCCAGGACCGAAACTAATGAGCAGCTTCTCCAGCTCCAGGCTAGGCTAACATCTCTGGAGACTGAGCTCCAAGCCACTCGTCAAGAGAGTGGAAAGATCTGGAAGGAAACTGATGAAGTCACCCGAGCCTCTGCTGCTTTAGAGAGGGCACTGAAGCGTTTAGAAGAAAATTGGCAGGCTCATGCGCAGCTGGAGGACGCTGAGAGGTTATCCCAGGAAGCTGAATGTCGAGTCAAACTGAGAATTGAGCGCTCAACTGCACAGCTGGAGGGCGTTCTCAATAAGTTGTGTGTTGTTGATGAGTAGTGGACTTTGCTCTCTCTTTTCTTTTATTTTTTTCTTTTTTTATGGAGCAGAATACATTCACTCCGCTCTGAGGAGCTTGTAATGGCATTTTGATAAAGAATATCCCCGGGGGGAACTTTTTTGTGGACCTATTGCCCTTTGGTGCATTTTTGAAAATACGAGCAAATAGATTTGAAAGATATTTTGTGGACCTACTACTCTTTGATACACCGATGGTGCGAGTAACAGATTAGGATAATTTTTTTGGGACTTATTATTATTTCTGTGTACTGGCGATGCGAGTACTGATAACAAGTGGAGAGAAGACCGACATATTTACTCAGAGGTGATGAGGACGTGGCAAATATGGGTCTGAAGTATTGCCTTCCTACTCAGAGGTAATGAGGACATGGTAGGAGTAGACCAAATGGGGATACACAGAATAACTCAGAGGTATTATCAACGTGGAAGTTTTATGTGTTGGGTGATTTATCAGCGATAGATGGGAAAACAACTCAGAGGTAATATGAACATGGTTGTTTTCCCGTTCGGGGAATTTTGTGGACCTATTACCCTTTTTGTGTACTGATGGTGCGAGCAATATATTAGGATAAGTTTTATGGACCTATTACCCTTCTGTGCACTGGTGGTACGGGTAATAGATTAGGGTAAGTTTTGTGGACCTATTACCCTTTTGCGCACTGGTAGTGCGGGTAATAGATTTTGAAACGAAACCCAACAGGGGTGGTATGGGCATGATGGTGGTCGAAACATTAAGGCGAAAGTTCAGAGGTATCAATATACATGACTTGTCACTCGTAGAGATGCAGTGCGAGTCCTCTCGGAGGGAGGAAAGAACATAGTGTAAGTTCAGGGGTACCTGATGTACATAACTCGACACTCTAGGTAGTCTTTATTCACTCTTTCTTTCTTTCTTTCTTTCTTTCGGCAGCCTCTTATTGAGGAACTCCGTCCATGGGGATTATATCATCAGGAGAGGTACCATCCACCTGCGTCACCAGGTATTCGGCGAGTTCTACGTCCTCTTCGGCTACCCCCTGTGATCCCAAAGGTTGGAATGCCGCCTTGGACAACTTGACCGCCAAGGGTCGAACTTGAAACACTGGCTTGCTTGAGTATGTTGGATCGGCTTTTAGTTGTCGACTTATCTTGGCAAGGAATTCTGTGTCTTCCGATGGTCTTCGGATGGATTTTGGTAACTGGATCACCATCTTCCCTATGATGGGCTTTGGCTCTCGAATTTGGGGGTCGGCTGGCCATTGGTTCCGACTCCGCAGCTTGAACGAGAGAACCAGACACCTCTTCCTGCAAGGTTGCGACAAGGGGTGCTGCTTTGCCTGATTTATGAGTCTGGAGGCGAATTATCAAGGGTTCCTTTGGCCCTGTGATGTATTTCTTAGATTCTTCATATAAGCAAGCCTCTGAAGAATAATAAGACTCAACCCCTTTGAAGGGATCGATGTCGGCGAATTCGGTCCTCACAAAGCCGTGTCTGTTGACATACTTGAAGCACTGGTGGAGGGTGGATGGCACGATCACGTAGTCATGTATCCACTGACGCCCCAAGTGGATATTGTAGGGTGTGTCTACCTCTATGACGTAGCAGGTAACTTCCGTCTTCAGGTCACCAATCTGGCACTTCAACCGGATCTCCCCTAGGGGATAGCTTCTCCCTGAATTAAAATCGCTAATGGCAGTGTTGGTTGCTGCTAGCCGATGCATAGGGATGCCAAGAAGTTGGAGTAGGCTTTTCGGGATGATGCTTATTGACGAGCCAGGGTCGATATGCATCCGGTCCACCTTGATGTCGCCTATGTGTCCAGTGTAATACAAGGGGCGATCATGCAAATTGGACTTGATCAATATGTCCTGCGGAGTAAATATGATGTTGTACATTGCATCTGTGCTATCGCCGCCCTGTAGATCTGTTGGCAGGTCTTCCCCTGGAGGCTTGACCTGAGTTAAGTAGGCATCAGCATTCTGGAGTGCCTCGCTTAATGCGACACGAAGATCCTTAGAGAGCCTTAGGAGCTCGTATAGCGACAACTTGGCTGGCGTATTAGCCAATTGTGCTAATATGTCAAAGTTGTAAGGTCTCTCCAGTCCCTGAGGTACATCATTGCGGAGTGGCCTGTCGAAGCAGGTTTCCTTTGTCTTGGATTTGTCCGCCATTGGAGGCTGCGATGACCTTGGAATATCAGAGGGAGACAATATTGCCAGCTGAGGATCTTCGGCTGAATTATCTCGTGCGGGCTGGACTTGTGCCCTAGATCGGGTAACAATATCTGCAGCTTCTTCAGCTTCAGCTGAAATTGTGTGGCAGGCTTTAGACTTCCTGCCCTTCTTCTTATTGGTAGGAGATGACACCCCTTAGGTAACTTCGGGCACCAAGTCTGGATGCACCCACATGATCTCTCCTCGCGAGGTAGTGAGAGGTACCATTCTAGATGTTTGGTTCCGGACGGGTGGAAGATTAGTAACCTCCATTGTTGCCCGAGGGACAGGTATTACCCCGTCTGGATTTCTTATTGGAGGGAAGTTGTCGAACTAAATAGATACCATATTTGCCGCCACGGTAACCTCTTCAAAGTCTATTGACAGAGCTTTTGAGTCGATAAGACTCTGAATGTATCGCTTCAATTGAAAGCAATCATGAGTGGCATGATGGACATAGCGGTGGAAGTGACAATATTTTGGATCCTCCATTTCTGCTGCTCGGGGCTCACGTCTTGGTGGAGGGAGCTGGATTCTACCCCCTTTCAGGAGTATGTCGAAGATAGGTTTAACGTGACTATCTTCAATGAGTAGTTGATCTTGGGCCACAAACCTTCCGCCTATTTTTGTTCGGGCTTCAGAGTCGCATCAGTGACCAGGGTCGGCTTGCCCTTGTTGTCCCGGTTGGAGGTGGCGCGTACTGTTGTTGTTGCCGGCGGTGGACCCAGGACGTCTGCCCTTATCTTCTCCATCTGGGATGTGTAATCCCAACTGGCGATCCTTCTTCAATTTTGCTTTCGCGTTGGTAGCGCTTATGATGAAAGTCGTCCAATCTCTGAACTGATCGTCACCCATCCAGAGGCTAATTGCAGGAAGCACCTTCTTCTGGTAGATTTCAATCAAGGAGCTCTCAGGATTGCCTTGGGACAATCTCAGTGCGGTTTGGCGGAACTTCTCGATATAGTTCCTTGTGAGCTCCCTCTCTCCCTGAACGACGTCCATGAGAGATGACATCGTCACATCATGCCCTACTTCATAGAATCTCTCCAGGAATATGTGCTTGAAGCCGTCGAAAGATTGAATGCAGTTGTCGGGGAGGTTGCGGTACCAGTCGAACGTGATCCCTTCCAATGCTCCGATGAATAGTCGCGTGAGGATGGCATCACTATGCGACAAGTGGTCGATTGTGACTTCAAAGTAAGTCTTGTACCGACTAGCAGAGGTCTTCCCATCATAAGAATCGATATGGAACAGCTTTTACCATGGTAAAAAAGGTACATCTCTCCATACAACGGGGTATGGCTGCCGTATTCTGAGATCTCGAGAAGAGTCTCGGGCATTGAACATTGCCTGAAGCTCCTGAACTTTCCTTCTTGCCTCCTTGGCTTCATCAACAGCTGAAGAAACGGATGATGCTACGGGATCATCACCCAAAGGAGGGGCGGTCGTGTTGGAATCCGCGTTGACTGTGGGTTCCAAGCTTGTTTGTCCGGGCGTTCTTGCTGGTTGAGCTGGCAAGGCATCTTTGATCTCATCCACAGACTTGACCAAAGACAAGAGCATGGCTTCGAGCACTTCTAGCCATTGTTGGTCGGAAGGCGCTTCTTGATCATTGTCAGCCATAAAGACTGTCCTCACGTGGGTAGAAGTGGAAGGGATTGTGGCAGAGGTACTCTCGGTGCCGTACCCTTGTATAAAGAAATCGTCAGGGAACGTCAGAATATCATCTTCCTACGACTCGAAAGGGGTGCTACCCCTGTGCAGGAAGCTGTATCGTCTTGGTGAGGGTGGTAGCCCTCAAGGAAATTCGATTATGTTGCTGAGTTCTGGAGGATCTCTACCCCCTGTGTGTGCTCTCGGTACACCGGGTTGTCGTATACATTGAGGGGGCTGCTACCTCCAGCTTCATCTACTCTCAAGGAGGCCGACGTTGCACCCCTGGGTGCCGGAAGCCCCTTCTTGGATCGAGTGCCTAAATAGACACCCTATGTGATTGATAGGAACCCCCCCAGATGAGGATCTCCTTGCAATACTGGCCGAGATGGCCGGGCTGGAAGAGCCTGTCTTCTTTCCTTCCTTGCCAAGAGGAACTTTTTGAGTTGAGTTACAAGAGACGAAAGAAAACACTTCGTCTCCTGGAAGTTGCAAAGGTGCTGGCTGCTGCAGTCGCTAGAAAACTGACTACCGATCTTCATGTACTGCTGATTTGTTACAACAGCAGTTGATGATGACTTGGGTGCAACGACGCCCCGAGAGGGATTCATTGCATGCTGATGCTGCCGTCTTGCGTTTGTGAGTAATCACGTCACGTAAGTCGGTAGGAAGCTGCTCTACCTCGGCCCCAAACTTATGAACTCGGGAATCCCAAGCGCACGGGTGCTTTGGCATCATGTTTTCTCCCTGATCCGTGGCTAGTAAAAGTACTTGCTCTCGATCTTCAGAGGGAGACTTTAAAGATCCACCATGTCCGTTAGCCCTGGGGGACTGGACGCGGGTGGTTCTGTACAACTTTCTACCAGGAGCCCGTGTAACAGTCAACGGGGCCCACTGATGGTCAACAACTTGGACAGTTGACTGGACTGGTTGGGCCCGCACTACCCTAGACTTTTTTAACTTAGCACCCGAAGGCGCATAGTAAAAGGAGTCCAGATTGATACATCTCGTATCTTTAGTGAGCCGCATGGCATCGGGCTCGCATGCGAGGCGGTCGAATACAGAGCTTCTGATAGGGCCGCATGAGACGTCCTGTTTGAGGCCAGAATTGGTCGTTGCATGGACCATCTTTCTGCGGCTAGCGTTGGCTGCCGCATGAGTCGTCTGCCTGCAGCCAGAGTTTGCTGCCGTATGGACAGACTGTCGATCTCCTTTATGCGGCTTCTTCTTTGTCCGTATGGAGTTTCCTTGTGCCCCCAAAATCTCAGCATCATAGTATTTTCCTCTGCTCGTTTTGGGGACAGTGGGGTCATCTGCGGTCAGAAACGAAGCTGTAGGAGAGCTTTGGTCACCGTCTTGGGCTACAGAAGGAGCTTCTTCGAGAACTTGGTCGAGGACAACAGTTTTGTGCACCGATGCCTTGCGAGTCCTCTTTGGGTTAGCTCGCTTCTGAGACGGGCTGGCGCTCCCTTCAAAGAGAAATTCTTCAAAGGCTTGTTGGTCAAAGCGAACCACAAGCATCTGCTGTATAGAGCCAAGCTTGGACACGTCAGATTGCGTCACCAACTTCTCTTCGGAAGAGAAGGATGTCCCCACACTACAAGAAAAAACATATGTTACGGCAACGTCTTACGACAACATAAAATGTTGCCATATAACATAGTCATAATACGGCAACATTAATATTGCCTTAATACACAAGTTTGTTTATGGCAACAAATAATGTTGCCTATAATTGTCATACTTTATATGTCAATATGGACGCATGCCATATTTAATGGAAACGTTTATGGCAACAATAACGTGTGCCATATTTGATCGCAATATATTATGGACATAATATATTACGATCAAATATGGAAATATTTTACATTGCCATAAAATAATTAGTTTATGGAAAAAATGTTGCCCCAAAATATGTAATATATTTTCCCTCCATGAACAAAATAAATATGGCAATATTTTATTTGTTTACTTATGGAAACTTTTTTGTGGTTTAATAAGAAGAAAAAAAAAATTTGTGTCTATACATAAGTCCGACGGGAACATAAAAAGTTGAAATATTTTCCCTCCTTTATTATTTTCCCAAATCCTAATTCCTATTGTCTCTCAATCTAGGTCTCTCTTTAAACTTTGGTTCTCTTTATCCCTTCAACCTAGGTCTCTCTTCCCCTTCTTCAACCTAGGTATTTCTTTAACCTCTATTTCTATTTTTTTTTTGTTTCTTTCATTTGTGGATTTCATTTGGGAACAAGAAGCTTTGGATTCTGGGTTCTAAGTGCCTCTAGTAGAAGGTCTCTGCTGCCATCGAGTCCGAGTGATCGACGACTGATAGGTATGGATAATTATTTAAAATGTTGTTTTATTTTATGTTCTAATTTTTGGTTAATAAATGCGTTTGATCAAATTGTGAAATTTTTCTCCAACTAAATTACTCCGGAACACACGATTAAAATTTTCTCCTTAGTTTTCTACATTACTTATGGACCCTGAACCTTCAAACCTTCTATTATCACTTCTTCTAAAAAGATTTAGAGAAAATAAGATTTGATAAAAATTTTGATAATGAGTTTGTAAATATTTTTATAAATATTAGTTAGGTTTGTTTTTGACTTGATTATCATCCTAATAGTTCTACAATATACTATTGAATATTTTACCACATATCCATGAAGATAAAATAAATCTTTTCTTTGTTTAGGATTTGTTTCACTAGAATCAGAATATTCTTTTAATTATCTATGGAAGGTTTAGAATTGTTTTACATCCATATATGAAAGGTTGAGAACCATATATGCATATAATATTCTTTTAATTATCTATGGAAGATTTTTTAGAGCCATCTTTGGAAGGTTGAGAACCATATATCCATAGAATATTATTTTAATTATCTATGGAAGATTTTTTTACAGCCACCTGTGGAAGGTTGAGAACCATATATGCATGTAATATTATTTTAATTATCTATGGAAGATTGTTTTAGAACCATCTATGGAAGGTTGAGAAGCATATATGCACATAATATTCTTTTAATTAATCTATGGGAGATTTTATTTTATGACCATCTATGGAAGGTTGAGAACCATATATGATGCATGAGAATAAACTTGAAAAATATTTATAATGATGAAATTATATATATTTCACAAACATATTTTTATAAATGTGAGGTTGTCATTGCAAATAGAACAGTTTTAGGCCAATGAATGAGTTTGGTTGTAAATAGATTATTTCCATTAGTTTTTATCTTTAAAATAAAATATTTATACAAGTTTCATCTGTTGTAACCATTCATATAAAAAAAATAAAGCATAGGAATTTGCACTACCATAAAATATAATTTTTTATTAACATTTTTTGGTCTATAGGCTAATTTTATTGTTTATCCATACCACGGTATATAAAGATTGTATAGCTGTGAATTGGCGTACCACAACTATCAAAGAAATCTTTGCAGACATGTTATATATATGGAGGGAACAAGGAGGCAACAAATTTAAGTTTAAGTTGGGGGTGTCAAGTACCTATTTGAATTTTAAACCTCATATAAAAGAGGAATTATGCCTCATAATGTTGGATATGATAAGTATGGATTCCTGGCGTAGTTGGTTTTATGTAATATTAATGATGTAGTACTGAATCTACCATATTTAATTAGAAGTTATTTTTTTTATTTGAAGTGTATAAATTGAATTATTATCTCTATTTAATATTTGGTTAATGATCTACTTAAATTTTGGCAATTGAATTTAGTTGATATTTCAAATATTGGCATCTATTAATTGTCACATTTTATCGATCATGGCAATAAATAGTAAAAATTAAATTTTCAAATATGGAATCCGGCAGTTGCCTTACGTTCTCAAACATGACAATAAAGACATGCCTAACGAAGAATTGCCATATGGGATTGCAATATATGGCAATATATAATGCCATATAATACTAGTAGTTTACGACAACAAAATATTGCCATAAAATAAATACAATATTTTGCAACATAATCTTGCCATTTATGGACTGATGATATACGACAATAATATATTGCCATATATTGTTTGAAATTACGGCAACTAAACATTGACATTAATAATAATCTTTAAAGGCAACAAAAAGATTTCTTATAAGGCAACAATTAATTGCCGTAAATTAGTTCCCTTATACGACAATAATTGGAAGATGCCATAAATAAGCAATACTGACGCAACCTTTTACGGCATGCTATGGCAACATCAAATTGTTGCCATATTTGTGTTTTTGTGGCAACAATTTCATTATTTACGGCATTTTAAGGTTGTCATATAATGGATTATTTCTAGTAGTGCCAGCAGAGTCGCCATCGTGTTTGCCATAAAAAATCAAAGACAGGTATTACAGAATACTGAACTTGATTGCAACCTCGCTTGTACAAAGGAAAGCCTAGAAAGAAATCTTAGGAAACAATCTAAGTACAATTGTTTAGTTTTGATTCTGGGGGTGACGGTGGAGGCTCGGGAAAGTGCTATCAACTCTGCCTAACTCTGTGGACTATCTGATGTAGTCTCTAGCTCGTGAAGAAATTGCTTCTCTCTTGAAGGTTGCCAGCCTTTGCAAGGGTGTGGCACCCTGCTATTTATAATAGGATATATTTTGAGCCGTATAGACGGTTTGCGGCCACGTGGCTGATTAGCACGCGAAGACCCGCTCTTGGGCTGCCATCTGTCGATTTGTTGGGATTTTGTTACAGCAAATCTGGGTAGTTAGGGACTGGGTTTGTTTGCCACGTATCCCGTTACGTATGGTGTTCTCAGTCTTCGATCATGTGGGGTCGCATGAGACTCATACGGCTTGGATCACAAGCTGCATGATGTTTGGGAACTTTGGGGCCGCATAAGCTGGGCCGCATGAGGTTCATGCTGCTTGGATAACACTCTTTTGGCCGCATAGAGGCGTACGAACCCTACTTTTGGGCGACGTCTCATGTCTTATCTTTCTTGTCGAAGTGTCAGAACTGTCATACTTTTGCCAGGACTTGTCAGCATTATTAGTCCAACTGCTCCTCTTGGCCGCATGCCTTCCTTTACAGCTGTTTGTCGACGGGCTGCATATGTCATGCGACTTTCTTTCATGCGGACCTGTTCGGCCCGAAGTACCTTTGCGGCAATTCGTAATCCGCATGAACTCCATATTTTTATATTTCTACACGCGTGCCATCCCATCAATTTCACCATCTTTTCTACTTATGACTCATTATTTCATGATTTGTGTCTTGATAAATTAGTTTCTACTACTTCACTTATCTACTTGAATGCAATTCAAATGTTTTATTGCAATCTTACTTTTGATGATACACGTTTATATTCTCGTGTTGCTGGAATTGACATATCATTTGATGACTTTGAACTTGCGGAATATCTTAAAATTTCGGAGCCCAACTTATGGGAGAAGCTTGTTGATGCACGCAAGTTTCAATTCCCCGATGGGTCTTCCCTTGAGAGCTTCAAGGACGATTTGTGTACCCCAAACACACGTCCACGCTAGCTACTAGTAAAATTCCTTAACCCTTATTTCTACGAGCTTCATCATATTGTCTTTTCCACGATCCTGCCCAAAGTGGGATCGACTGATGAAGTTTCATATTTTGAGATTTCTGCTATGTATCACCTTCATTTCCATGTCCCGTTCAACCTTTCACGTACTGTGATGGATTGGATGATCAATGCAAGAAAGCGACCACGATCTTTGGTTTATGCTCTCTATTTGCCTATGATTTTTTTTGCCTTTCATGTCCCTCTCGATGAGTGCCAATTCCTTCCAGCCCCTGCCTTCCAATTTAAGGCAAGGCGGCTTCAGGCAGCTGTCGGATCTCCTGCTGAGTCCAAGAACTCTGATGCTCAGGTTGATGTACCTGCTCTTGGACAACCTGCGCCCGCTCCTCCTGCTACTCTTGAGTCTATTCAGACCATACTTTGCGATCGTTTCATGTTGGAGGACGACCGCTGGACCCAGATCGACTATCGTACCACCTTGCAGATGAGTGCCATCAACAACTCACTGCATGACATCCGATATACTATGTCTCGGCATCCTTCTATGCCACTTCCTATAGAGCGGGATCCATCTCGCGACGGATACTGTATAGACGACCCTTGGGTTATGCGCTATCTGGATCCGAATACGACTTTCGTGGATCCTCGACGCTCGGATACTGATCCATCTGACAGTGCTGGACCATCTCGCGCCCCATGATGGATGTGGTCCCTTACCTACTGCTGCTGCTGAGGATCTTATTTTTAGTTTTTCTGCATTATAGACTTCTATTTTATGTAGTTGCTTTTATTGTATTAGTTCACTCTATGTTACGTGACTCTTCAGACTCTCTATGCAGTTTATCATTACTTTGATATGCTTGTCTCTATGCTTTTATTGTCTTACTTTGGTGTGATTGCTAAATGACAAAAGGGGGAGAATTATTTGATATTCGATATTCATATCATATTCTCTATGTTATCTATGTGTTGGTCAAGATTGTGTTATATCATATTCTCTATGTTATCTATGTGTTGGTCGAGATTGTGTTATATCATATTCTCTATGTTATCTATGTATTGGTAGAGATTGTGTTTATCAGGAAACAGGAAAATTGGCTAACAGAGAAGCAATGTTTACGGGGGAGCTATTGCTTCTATGCACTGATTACGGAGGAGCTATTGCTACTATTTGTGTCCAGGTATGAACATTGAATATATAAATATCATTTTGTCAATTATCAATATGGGGGAGATTGTTGACAAAAAATCACAGTCAACCAAATATTGATAAAATTGACATTATAATACTTGTCATAATTCAATATGACACATCAAGACAGATCTCAATGCAAGACGGACGTCGGCTCTCTCCTACAGCGTACTCAGTTTTTGAGTCTGTATTTTCACATTTATTCAGTCCAGATAAATGTAAACTGAGTAGCACTGAGTGGTTTGGGCCTATACTTTATCTCCAAACACAAACCAAAAAGCTCCACCAAACCAATCTAGCCCACAAAGCCCATTTGAGCAATTCTGTCCTCTGGAGACAAAGTTCGGGCCGAACTCTGCCTCCACACAGAGTTCGGGCCGAACTTTGTCTCCTAAATTACAGGATCCTAATTTTTAGGGTTTGATGTATGCTAGTTGTCCAACGACCAAAAATTTGAATTCTTGACACAGAATTCTGGCCGAATTCTGCCTATCCCAACTAGTATAAATAGGCCTTGAATTCTCTCAATTTCAATCATCCAATCTTCTCTTATCTTCTCTATAAAGCCTCATATAAGCCTTAACCTTCTCATCTACTAGCCATAAGCTTCCTAAGCCTCAAAGTGCTCAGTGCTAATCAGTTAGGAGTTTGTGCAAGAGTCAAGAAAGTCGCTTGGAAAATTCTAAGCATCGCCACAGCGATCTTTGTAAGAAGTTGACGTGCTCTTCTGAAGAAAAGGCATGGGATGTAACTACTATTTCACAAATAGTATATTTAATCCTGAGCTAGAGTTCTCAGGCCTGGATAGTCCTTCACGAGGAAAACCAGGTTTAAAATGACTGTGTTTGCGTATGCTCTCTTGAACTTTCTATTTTCGTATTTACTCTGATTATTTACTGTTGGTGAAAAGAGTTTAATTTTTTATTTAGCCATTATTGTTATAAACTCTATTCACCCCCCTCTAGAGTTGACTACCTGTTCTTCAACGCTGATGGACACCATGAAGACCATGTCTTCAGTCATAATCGACCTCAAGAGTAGCATGGCCCCTGCTGCCTGGATACGCCTACTGCCAATCAGGCAGGACCATCCTCGTCTACGCCATCGGCTACAGGCTCTGCAATGCCGGTCGAGATATAGAAGGCCATCAAGAAGCTGTATGCTCGTCATGATGCCAAGGAGAAGCAAGCAACGCTCCGAAAGATAGGGATCCGGCAGCCGTACCCTGCCGAGTGGGACAACGTCGTCTATCCTTTCAAATATAATCCGCAGATGCTTACACCTTATGAAGGGAAGGGGTCTCCCTGACAATACTTGAGTTACTTTGCCTCAGTAACAGGGCACATGCCAAAGGAAGATGCCCTCATGTCCAACATATTCATAGGAGCCCTGCAGGGGGTAGCCCATGAGTGGTTCTGCAGTCTCCCGGACGACTGCATCTCGTCCTTTGAATACCTGAAGACTCGGTTCGTGGACTGATTCTACGAAGAAGGCATGGATATGATCATGTCGACCCTCATAGAAATTGTCCAGAGGGAGAAAGAGCCTGTCCGTGCATACATCGAGTGCTTCCGTTAGGCAGCCCTCAGATTACCACCCGGCATGCTCGAGCCCACGCTTATGGACTCCTGCTGCAAGAACATGTTTCCCGCTATAAAATTGTGGTACAGTGCTCCCTGTACGGAGTGGACGCCTTTCATTACAGAAGCGAATGCCGCACAAAGAAAAGCCCAGGACGTGCAGCTCCTGGGGCTACACTTTTCTGCACCCGAAGACAAGGGGAGACGCTCATACAGCAACAACCCTAAAGACAGAAAAGGCAAGCAAGTCATGACCGTCAATATCTCCAAAGGTTCAGCAGCTGCGAACCCCAAGTCTGTGAAAGCGCAGAGGCAAAGGGAGACTTACTCCTTCAATAATGAGGATACGCTGGAGCTCTTCGAGATGCTTACAAAGAGTTGGCAAACTGTCCATCCCGCCACCCAGGCGTCCCGATAAAGTGGAAAAGGTGGACCATCCCAAGTACTGCCATTACCACCAGTACGTCCATCACTCAACACAGGACTGCTATGTGTTGAAGGGGCAAATTTAGCGTCTCATTAACGCCAACGTCATATCATTGGATTACGAAGAGAAGACCATCACAGCCAACATGGTTACTCTCCATTTCGAGAGTTTTCCAGCCACAGAGGCACAAGATGGCATCATCCCTACTCCAAAGGCAACGATGGAAGTAGCCAACCTTCTGCCAGCATGGGACAACGCTCAAGGGCTCATCCCGTTCTCCACGCCTCGAGACGGAGTCATGAGGGTCCATCCGGACCAGGCTCCCAACACGATGAACCGGTTATCATCATGAATCTCTCGAAAAACATTTCATGACCTCGCTTCTGAAATGTTATCCTAAGATGTCTCTACCATGTACTCTCTACCTCTGAGTAGTCACCTCCTCCACAATAGTTGTAAGCTGTCATAATCCTTAGAAAATATTTTACGTCCATATTATCTCTGAAGTATTATTTACATCGTGTCTACCATGTCCATATTACCTCTGAGTAGTCACCCCGTTATGATAACCCCAAAGTTGTCATGACATCCTAGAAAATATTTTACGTCCATATTACCTCTGAAGTGTTATTCTATATCGTGTCTACCATGTTCATATTACCTCTGAGTAGTCACCCCGTTATGATAACCCCAAAGTTGTTATGACATCCTAGAAAATATTTTACGTCCATATTACCTCTGAAGTGTTATTCTACATCGTGTCTACCATGTCCATATTACCTCTTAGTAGTCACCCCGTTATGATAACCCCAAAGTTGTCATAACTCCCTAAGAAATATAATGACGTCCATATTACCTCTGAACTATTATTCTAGGAAGAAGGATGCTTGCCATGTCCATATAACCTCTGAGCAACGCACCCTTTCCTGACAACTCCCCACAATTGTCATCTACAGAACCCTTCACGCCCATATTACCTCTGAGTCGTTATATACCCCAGGAGAGTCTATCCTTATCATGTCCATATTACCTCTGAGTAAGGAAAGTGTCTCTACAAAAACTCCCGTGTTTGCCATGTCCATATAACCTCTGAGTAAACACCATGTCCCTAATAAATCTATCCCCTCTGAGGGAATTCTCATCTCTGTACAGGATTCACAACCATGAAGATAGACAGAACAGAGAAGGAAAAACAAAAACTTCATATACAAAGAAGGCAATATTTTCTATTACAAAAAAAATACATATGGTCCCTCACAAGTTGAAGGAAAAACAAGAGGAATCCATAATATTCGGTCGATTGGAGCATCCGCAGTGAATAACTCCTGAAGACCCAGATCTCGACAGAGGCAAAATACAGTTCTATCGCTACACGGTGCAGGCCAAAAACCTTATACAGAAGATAGGCTACGACCCGAATAGCAACAAGGGACTCAATTATGGCAAAGGCCGACGTCTTTCCATACGGATTCACACCCCCAAATGGAAAAGCTGAAAACTACTACCAGCATACTCGTCGAGGGTTGGGGTATGTTACACCTACGACCACCTCAGAAGATTCAGAAGAAGAAGTTATGAGGCACTCACACTCTTCTGACTCCTCAACTTAGGACTCCGATACCAGCATGGGTCAAGTCCTTAAGAAGATGTTGTCTGCTAACATGATCACCAATCAGTTAACCATCGAAGACAATCAGCACAGACGATCACAAGAGCTAGAAGTGTTGGATGAAAAGTGCTTGCTTGTGCAGCAAAGAATTGAGCTTTACCAAGCTCGCATCTCTGGGGCCTTCAACAAAAAGGTCCAGGAAAGATCCTACCAGGTGGGCGACCTTATCTTGGCAGTACGGAGATCGATGGTGATGACCCACAAGACGACTAGAAAGTTCGAGCCCAAGTGGGAAGGACCATTCGACATAGAAACGGTGTACTCCAACGGTGCTTATCGGCTAGCTAAGCCTAATAGGGACTTACTAATGATACCCATCAACGGCAAGTTTCTGAAGTATTACGTCTGAATACAGAACCAGCATAGGCACCCACATCCCCTGAAAAGGGTACTTATGAGTTCTGTAAGGGGATCTCTCGCTCTCCCTTATATGTATTTTCTCAAGTAGATGAAGCACTTCACGTCCACACTGCCTCTGGATTGCTCATCTATGCCTGGAAGATGCGACTACCATGTCCACATTACCTCTGAGTAGTCGTTCTTCTCGTATCAGTTCTATGATTATTTCGGCGGTTTAGAACACAGTTCACGTCCATATTATCTCTGGATTGTTGTTCTATACCCCGGCCAAGATCAAGCCTACCATGTCCATATTACCTCTGGTCAGGCAAATCTATTATGAAGATTCCCTCTTTATTCTGGAGGTAAAAGAAAAGGGAACAAGAAGGCTTCTACATATAAAAATATGTGGCTACAAAGATCTATTACAAACTCTTCGTAGTTATATACACATAAGAAAAAAACTGAAATTGTGGTACAAGCTCTCAATAGCGCGGACGAGGCGGTGACAGAACCAATCACTTCCTGGTCAAAAGGAAGCCACCATCCGAAGCTGCTACTGGCCCGATCCGGGGATGAAGACCAGTACAGGACTCCCCTATCTCCCCAGATAGCCAGCGAGAGCAACCACAACAGCAGGCCTTGCTATTCCTCGGTCAGAATGGCAAGCAATCGTAATCCAGGAAGCAGAGGTCCGAGACGCCATTGACGCCCACGACATCCAGAATACGGGACGTCTCGAGATCCAGTGGTAGTTCTACTACAGCTTCTTTGGATAAAAAGATTTTCCACCGATGGTCGTCTCAAGCAAACTTCAGGGTCGTCAAGAGCTGAACATCGGGCAAGCAAGGCTATTGTTGAAGCAGCTGAGTCTTCTTTTGAAGGAGGACAGTCCTTTATGTAGGCTGTTCGCGAGGTCCAAGCATAAAACAGACATCGATCAGAAGGAAGCTTACAAGTTAAGCTAAAGCTCCACTCCATGAGAGATGGCAGTACTGCGAATGACCAAAGAAACGTGGCTCTGAACCTCCTCTACTAAAGAGATTTGTGATTCCTGTAAAGATACAAGAGGCTCCAATATCAAGAATCTAACAGGGGCCCATGCTCTGAAATAATGACTTAGGACCATTAATGCTAAGAGCTAGGCGTGACACCAGCCATCACCCATCTCGTACAGTCCTGACGCGTGTTCATACTTATGTTCAAAGTATCCTGAGCTTGAGTCAAGTTCGAAACACTTTGAAGGAGGTCTTGTAGAAGCATAAAAAATATCAGCTGAAGACATCCCTTCGCCAAAGCGCAGAAGATGCAGAAGATTGAGGCTCAGTGCTAAAAACACAAAACAGAAGATATGGAGAGAAGTCCCTTCATTGTCATGTCTACCAAAGTCTAGTACAGACATATCAAGACCACACATAAGGGACTAACTTTTTTTCTTCTACAAAGGATCTAGTACATATTCGACAGAAGCCTAGAAGGATCTATAAGGGATGCAATCTTCATCGAAGCGCAGCCTTCCTTCTTCTCGATACACTCACTGGAGGATTGACCTCCACCGAAGCATGTTCTGATATTCTAGTGGGCACAGCCTCTCAGAAGTATATCAGTAACTCGGCACTTTGAAGAAGCCAGAGTCTTCAAGCCAGAGGCGCAGCCACCTGCCTGTACTGTCACGACCCGCACCCTAGAGTAAGGGTACGAGACATGGGTACGTCCAGCCTACGCCGCAGTGTCGGCGGTAGAACGCTGTCCTAGGTCACAACATCTAACAATATAATTCTAAGCAGTTTATACTCCCCGAATGGGGGTGACATAGCAGAATGTAAACTCAATCACAACTAAGGAAGAAGAAGCACGATATGATATAGAAATCAAAGAAAATACAGGTGATCAGAAGAGTCTAAGATAACATCTCAGCAAATAACCAGAATACAAGTCTCAGCTACTGAATATGACGAATATATACAACCCAGATCTCAAGACAGAAATAAAGTCTAACTAACTAGTCTCAAGACAACATAAGTAAGATAAAGCCTAACTAAGCTAGTCTAGGCAGTAGGGGTAAGGTCGTCAGCTAGAGCTGGGTCCTCCTGAGAGTCTAGCTTACAAGTGTCGTCTAGGGCTGCCCCGTAGAAGGTATCCACACAGGCCTCCTCCTTGTCCTCTGTAATATTTTCAACAGGTCCAGTCAGGACAGGAGCGAGCACAATACATCTCAACAGTTCATAGCAGGTTAGAAAATATAATCATGCAGTAAAGTAAGATACAGGTACTGAAAGAATGCAGTATGTAAACAGAGAGAGAACTGTAATAGAAATATCTACTATACATAGAGAACTAACAGTGGCTAGTGAGTCAGAGTACAATATAGACATGTAAATGGCATAGGATAATTCTGATGCTACACTATGGAAAGATTCTGATGCTACACTACTTGGATAATATTCACATGTCTACTTCTACTCTCTCGTACCCCCAATCAATACACAAGGATCCAGCCAGGTTATGTTATGATTCATGTAACGGCCCCCGAAGGGTAGTACATGATAGTCCCATAAATGGGGATTCTGGGAAGCCCAATAAATGGGAGGATTCAAGGAAAACTCTGTGATCATGAGAGTACATGTCACAAGTGATCAATGAACCATGAATCATAGTGATACGCCATGTAAGTGAAACGCACAGAACATGTAGTACTCGATGCTTCCTGAAGGGATAACATCTCAAGAAGGGATCCATATAGTACTAATCTGTGTGACCAACGTGACAGTATCAAGTAAAGTAATTTAAAGCAGGAAAATAATTCTAAGCAAGATATAAAATGATCAGAGAATGTACTCGCCTGGTATCTGAGTGTCCGAGAGAAATGTACTGTTCGATGAGAGGTGTCTGGCTCCTAATCAGAACAGCACAAGTCACAACAAGTCTAAAATGATAACAAGATACAATTCAATGCATTCTAGATGAATCTAGGTCAATCTAGGCCAAAGTCAACTCTTGGTCAACTCTGGTCAACCCTAGAAGTCAAACTAGGTCAACTATGGTCAAACTAGGTCTAACAAGTCTAAATTGGTCTAACTAGTCTACATTAGTCTATACTAGGTCACACAAGCCTATACTAGCTAGTACACACCACTACAAGGCTATGCAAGCCTGAACCAAGCCTATCCCAACTATATCACAATATCACAATATAGCTATATGCTATATAACTAGCATACATTCAAACATGTCTAACTTATTTATCAATATACATATATATTTAGATACATTACATTAGGCATTCAATATTACATAGATATACATATGCATATTTTACATACATTACATCATATATATATACATGTTTATGTAGGCTACCTACATTGTATATACATTAACTTTACATATATACATTACATACATATATAGATATTCACATATTATATATACATTGCATATATTGGTATACACATATTACATATATTCATGCATATGCATATAGAGAGAGGGAAGGCATGTGTGTGTATTCATGAGAGTGTGGTGTGTGTGAGTGACAGTGAGGAACTGTTCTGAGAACAGTAAAGGGTGTGTGTAATTAGGCTAGGTGAGTGTCAATAGTACATGGTGTATAGGTGTATAAAAGCATGGCAAGGGTGTGTGTGTAGGTGACAGTTGTGTGAGAGATGTGTGTGTGTGTTAATGATGAAGAGTGAATCATACACAGTGTGTGAGAGTGATAATGGTTCATGCCTCAATAGGAATTACCAGTTAGTGGAAAAACTGGAACACAATATCAGTTATAATGTAAACTAAAACTCAGTTTTCAGTCCCCAACTTTAAAACCCCATTTCAAGTTCAATTATCAACCAAACAACCCCAAAATTGAACCATAGCTAGATTATAAGTAGGAGTACTATATTAGGATATAAACCAATCATTAACATCAGTTAAAAAGGTTAATTAGACTGCCCAAGTTCGAATTAGAAAACTGGAAAAAAAATAGAAAATGTTCATGTATCAGAAATTTAGGGGAAATGGGAAAATGTAATTCGAAAACAATTAAAATGCAAAATTAAAGGTTGGTAATGAATCTTAGATATGCGCATGTGTCATTTAGTGCCAAAGTGTCACACCATGACTTAACACGACGTGTCCAACACGAATAAACTAATTCAGCATACACAGACACTGCACAGCAGTGCATTGTCTCGTGCACAAGTGCACGAGTGTTGTGCACCCGATACAGGACACTTCGTGTCTCGTGCACACACCCATGAGTTTGCCCAGTATAGGTCTTCGACTGACACAGCCTGACACAGGTCCACGTGTCACGGTGTCGTGTCTAGGAGTGCGTATCAGTGCACGAAAACTCGACTGAACAGTCAGTGAAAAACCCAGTGCGGGCTAAAAAACGTGTCCGATACGACACGAGAGCGTCTCCAACTTGGAGGACCTCGTGTCAGTCATTGCCCCTTGGCCCAAGCCAAATGGCATGACCTGAGTCGTCGCGTCCGATGAGAAAATCACCCCGAGTGGCAGGACACGCACACTGCTCGCGCGCGTGTGTGCACCCGCGCGTGCATGTGTCCAAACCGACACGACACGACACCAAATCAATCCCAGTCCACTGGGAAACAACAACCCATACCAAAACGATCATTTCTATTCAAAAATAATTTAAAAATCAAAACGAAATGTCCTTTGGGATATTTTGTCAAACACCTAAACCTATGGGCTGATACGTGTCCATTTAGGACACGAAAAGGACACAAAATCCTACAAAAATCTAGGGCTAGCTAGGGGACACTTAGATCTAGGTCATTATACAAAAATAACAGCATCTAATTAAGAGTTTTAGGGATTTACCTATTGGTGTCCAAATGCAAGAAAAGCTTCCAAAATGGGGGTTCCTCCTTGCTAGCAAACTTCTTCAAATTGCTCACAAACTGAGAAAAACCTCCACAAACAGTAAGAACATACTAATTAGAACCTATTGCAATTGGTTTGGGTGGAAAAGGAATTGAAATAGATTTTCTAGGAATTAATGAAGATGGAGACTTACCTTTTTCTAAAACTTGAGAAATTCTAAGGAGACTAGCCCTAATTTTTAGGAGGGATTAAATAGGTGGGGGAATCTCTAGGCTAGGTGTGGCCGGCCAAGTGGGGAGTATTGGGCTAGGTTAGGGTTCCACTAGTGTTGGGTTGGGCCTCTATGGGCTTAAGTCATAAATCATGACTTGTGAAACCACAAGTCATTTACTAACCTATTCAATTCCTAATTTCTCCAAATAAATTCTAATGAGTTTGAAATCACTAACTTAGGTCAAGCTAGGGTTTCATAACCTAACCAAGTAGTCATGACCTAAGTTAGCTTATAGGACAGTCTACCAAGTCAAAGCTAGTCAAAGTCAACCTAGTCAACCATCATTCAAATAATTCCAGAATAAATCCTAAAAATTCCCATAAATTCAAATAAATTATAATAAATTCAAATAACCTTTAAAATGACAAAAATACTCCTATACTAGAAATGATAAATGAAATACACTAATCACATGGCTAGGCTCTAGGTCACTTATCTCTAGTGTTACACTAGCAAAACACCAAATCACAAGTCATATTTTTAAATAGTTTAAAAATGATTAAAAATCACCAAAAATTATAATATGAAATAAATATCAATAAATAGTAATTATAATTACAAAATTTTAAAATTACCCTCATTTGGAAAACTGGGTGTTACAATCCTATCCACCTTATAAAAATTTTGTCCTCGAAATTAAGATGATCACACCCCCTTCTAGGTCAAACATAGTCAAGGGTCAATCACTAGTTAATTTTCTCAACATCCTAGTACTTGGTCATCAGCTGGTCAACTTCTTAGGATTTTACCTATGCTAGCTACCTAGGTGTTGGCAACTAGAACTTAGCAAAAAGAGAACTCTATAATAGGCTAGCTCTTAATTTTTCAACCCTATCAAGGCTGATACTATAAATCTCATAAGCTACAGGTTTATAAACACGCATTCCCCACATCAAGGACTAACCTATATATATATATATATCCACAGTTGATACTAATGGGGTAACATCCCTATTTCCCGACAATCAAGGTCCTAAGAATTTTATCTAAACCATGCAATTTGAAGAAATAGCATACAGGGTCAGGGCATACTGTAGCAGTTGGAAGTCTCACCTAGGTGCACTGGTCATTCTAGGTCAAAACAGTACTATGGTATCAACACACAAGCAATCTAGGGTGTCCTAATTAGGAAGGTAAGGGAACAACAACCATCAAGGTTGTAAGGATTGTCTACCATCCTATAAAAAAATTAGTCGTTAACAAACAACTGAGAAATTATTAAAAGGTTACTATTCCATAAAATGGTAAAAATTAAAAATTTAGGCACAACAAATCATAAATAGATTTTTGTCTTGACACGATCTAAGTTGATCAATTTCAGGATAAATCGAGATTTAGACAAGATGGAGAATCAATGAAATCAAGTATGAGCACGAGCATCCGATGATGAAGATCCAGGTCATGATTAAATTTAATTCAACTGGATACGAATACGAGGTTCATAGGCGATAAAAATAATTCCAAGGAGAATTGTCAAGGCTGTCGTGGATAAGATTCTAGGGCAAGTTCAGGAACAAGATGGTGGTAGGGCCCTCCTTCCCTTCTTTTATTCCCGAAGTCAGTGTCTTCACTCCAGAGGTTCAGCTATCTACCTGCGCCAATCTCAGACGCGCAAGGGTGTCATACCCTTCTTTGCGAAGCCAACGTCTCCACTGTTCAGAGGTTCAGCTACTTACCTGCGTCCGCATGAGACATAGGATGGTGATATGCTCACACCATCTCCATTCCTACGGTGTAGTCATCTGCTCCGGATCAGAAGCTTAAGTCACTTCTCTACAAGAGACTTGGAAACTTCTATCGTAACAATCCAAGTCAACCTGTCGCTCCAAAAGCACAGTAACCTCGCCAACCTGAAGCATAAGCCTACTTGTCGCCTACAGCACAGTGACTGTGGTAGCCCGAAACACTTCGTAAGTTGCTCTATATGCACAGAAGTCTCGTTGTCATTCGAAGCCAAGTCCACTTGTCGCCTGAAAGCACAGAGGTTCCGTCGTCTCCAGAAGCACGATCTACTCGTCGCCACAGAAGCACAGCAGCACTTAGTTCTTACCAGAGGCGCAGGAAGCATGGGTCCACCCTAATTGGTTTGTTTAAACTGCCTCTTGTAGCAAAGATTGAGATTACATCATGAATGATATCATATCAGATTGATTTAAATCTTAGACGATGATTAATTAGACTCCAAATCTAAGATGAAATTCGAAGATTTATTCGGTTGTATCCGAACAAGCAAATCGGTATGCGCCATGTGTCACCTCCTTCGGTTATGTTTATAACCACCAAAGATCTCATTTAAGGGTAATCTCGATGTCCACCACGTGTCAGCATCGCAGAAGCCCGTATCGTGCAATGACGGCAAATTCTTTCATATCTTAGAAACCCTAATACACATCGCATATGTGCTCGGTTCTCTATAAATAGAAGGAGTTCTTCTTCCACCAAAGCATCGAAATAGACAGAAGGAACATCGACAATCGACAATCTTCAAAGGAGCAGCGATCTCCATCCACGAAGAGTCGACCACCCTCATCCACCTATCAACCAAAGAACCAACCAACCAACCATCTTCAAGGGATCTTCTAATCTAAACAGCCTCTTGATTGGTGACCCCAGAGTCCCATCAAAGGCGCCAGAGAGCCATAGCAAGGTTGATTCGTCGTCAGATCGTCAACGGAGTAAAGGAGCCGCTACAGTGCTCGATCTCCACCGTCACACTTTTCCATAAACCTCTTCTCCCTGTACTTAGAATATCCTGTTTAGGACTTCCTTCTTTGTACACAGATACCTTATACGTTCAATAAAGCAAAAAGTTTGTTCAACCTTTTGTAACGTCGAACAGCCACATCTATTAAGTGACCTTGAAAGTCCCATTCTCCCTCCTTGATAAGGCAACTAACCGATTCAGTGGAACCACGTAACTCATAAACATGCCATCCTCTCTATCAATCAGACTTTTGTGGTTAAACTAAGGATCTTACCAAAGACTAGTCCCATTCTCCTTCTATATTCTCTTACTTTCAATATGCTATTATCTATCTTGCTACGTTCCTTTGAGTACCTGATTCCTTTTCAGACATAGGCAAAAAGATCTATCCGGAGGTGTACAAGCGAGGAGTCTATTCTGGAGATTTTTTGGTCAGGGATGTAGAGAACTATCTTGAGGATTACCCCTTATCAATGGTAGGACTTTCTCTTTGGAGTCTGTATATCTTATTTAGATAACAGATACTCGGATCTAGTTATCTTTATGTACTTTGCTTTTAATTATATTAATGTGTTTGTTCTTGTCAGACTCTAATCAGAGTTGTGTTATGTTGGATCTATGCCATTATTGTCTTTTATTCCAACATGTAATATTTTAAGTCTATATAAACTTCTTTATTATGATTTTGTTCTTGTTTTTTGAATGGATGAGATCTAATTTACCTGGCTTAAAATTATTGTTTGGGGATTAGAGTTCACATTTATACAACGGAGTACACGTCGGTAGGACCAATAGTGTTGGTAATTCGTATTAGATGACCATGTTATGTGTCGGTTTTGTGTATTTTAGGACTCGAGTATGATAGTTCATGTCTCCTTCAGCAAACAAAGGGTATACTTTCACGAACTGGTAAAGATAGTTGAGCTCTGCTAGACTTGCATTTGACAACTTCAACGCCGAGAAAGTATTGGAGGTTCTAAGTCCTAATTACTTAGAGGCTATGAATTTTGTAATACAATCTTCATAACATCTTTACTTGTAAGAATCATAATATCCACATAGACAATCAAGAGAATGATATATGTCTCCCCCCACTCTCTTGATAAATAAAGTAAGTATGGTATGTTGATGATTGTTTGTAGCTAAAGTGAAGCATGGCTTGACACAATCGTGCAAACCAGTCGTCAATTCAAGCAGACTCGAGAGAAAGAGAAGGGTCAATATTAGAATATGAGACGATATTCGATGACCTGACAATGTATATACTTTCTTTAGAAACTTATGAATACTCTCCAAATAACTCAGAGAGAAGAAGTCAACAAGAGATCCGAAAGAGGTAGACTGAGACAAGGATCCATCATTCTGCTTATAGAGACATTATTTCTTTTGGAAATGATTAGTAGTACTTTTCATATTCTTTAGTTATGGACTTTTGTTAACTGGTCACCTTTAAGTGTCCCCAGTTATTGATATAAGTAACTCCATTGGTTTTCTATTGTGTCAGTCCTCCTCGGTTGTCTTTTCTACCTCCAGCTTGGGATGCAAAAGTAATTAAATCACAACTGTTGATAGTTATCCCATCTTTGGAAGTGATATTCATCTTCCTTTTTCGATCCTCTTTGTTGTAGATTGCTTCATATACTTGATCAAGAGATGATAGTTGTGCATCAAGAACTCGTGACCACTATATTTCAAAAGAAGGATCGAGTCCCGAAAGGAATTCAAAGATTTTTTGGTCTTGATAAACTTGCTTGTGGTAGCATTGACGATCTTTCTCATTGTCACATTTGGATAAAATAGTGGTCAAGCTCTTCCCAAAGGCCTTGTTGGGTACCATAATATGTCGCAATCGATGACTCTCCATGTCTCAAAGTATGGATCTACTAATTTAGACGGTACACTCATGCGGCGTTACTTCTTTTAGCATAAGTTTTCTCTAACTTAGCTAATATAAGATATACAATGTCCAAATAGTACACGGTCTTTATGGATTTGTGGTGTCATGGAGGAGAAGAGTCATGACATCACAAAAGAATTCTCTTGATCCTACTTATTGTATAAAGAATCGCTTTCCGCGGGTGCCTTCACTTTTCATATATGATAGTTCTTCTTGCTATGACCTGTAATAAATAGTAGAGCTGATCGCGACCACTCAAAGTAATTATCTTATCCAACTTAACTAAAGTAATATGGAAGTGAGTATTTTCATAGAAGACAATTTCTACTCCATCGCTAAGAGCTGAAGAGATCTCACGAGAGTCGGAAGAGTTATCAATATACGACATCGACACAGAAAAAAAATCTTCTAAGAGGGGAAGTCTAACTCGGAAATAACTAAATTAGCAACCAACTAATATATCTATCTATGCTCTACGCATAGAAGACGAAAGCTTGGTCATGATCAAACCAGTGAATTTACAACAAGGAGGTATATATGCAGAAGACGGTAGATGATGGTGGAGAAGAAATCTTTAAATCACTAAAATTGCTCTGGTACCATGTAGAGGTTCAAATCTTTTAAAAAGAAGATCTTATTGATTGTCGTATGTTAAAATAAAGACATCAAGCTTTGTTTATAGGAAATACAAGCACATAATTATAAAAGAAGGTGGAGTGAGTGTCAAAGGAGGAGCTAATTGGGTTCCTAGTATGGCTAGGTGCTATGCTAGTTAAAGGGGGTGCACTACCAAAATATGTTGCTTTAGCGACGGTCGGATCCGTCGACCATCCGTCGCTAATCCGTATTAGCGACGGATTTTTGACGGATATTGGTCAAAAAATTCGTCGACAATCAGCTCGTCGCTAATAAAATTCGACGCTGAGTAGTCGTCAAGCGACGGAATAGCGACGGCTTTCCGTTGTCACTATTCGTTGCATTAGCAACGACTTGCCGACGGTCTTTCGTCAAATTCAAGTATTAGGTATTGAATTGTAAAGACACTTAGCGATGGATAGTCCGCCGGTAAACCGTCGTTACTGTGTATCAGAGGATATCGTTTTGTCGCTATTCCATCGAATACCGTCGCTAACTAAGGACGGATTAGCGACGGATTAGTGGCAGATAATCCGTCGACCGGGTTCTGGAAATGCTTGACATTTCCAGAACCATGGCGATGGATATTCCGTCGTGGATCCGTCGAACATGGCGACGGATTCCTGACGGCATATCCGTCGCTAACGTTCTGGAAATGCTTGACATTTCCAGAACCATGGCGATGGATAGTCCCTCGCGGATCCGTCGACCATGACATTTCCAGAACCCGGTCGACGAATTATTCGTCGACCATCCGTCGCTAACTGGAAATATTTCCAATTCTCCAGTTAGCGACGGATATTCCGTCGAAATTTAGTCGGTACCTGATATTATCCGTCGCTAACCCGTCACTAGTCCGTCGCTAACTGAGATATTTTAAAAAAAATTGCAGAGCTTTCCCTGCTCACACAACATCCGAACATCGGACCAATATATAATCACAATATACAATCACTGAGACCAATAGAAGTTAGCCCTGATAATTAACCAGAAGATATAGATATATACCCTCAACTCGTCGAGCCAGACGTACTTCAAGTTTGGGGGCACCGACGAAAAGTTGAGGTAGGGACCATGGAAGTTAGCCCTGATAATTTCTCCAAGAGCCCTGGCAACATTAAACGAAAAAAATTACAAAGAAGCAACGACTGGATTATTAACTTGAATAAATGAAAGAAATTTAATAAATTATCTTAAATTTACTTACGAGGTCCCTGCGGGCCATAGCTCTCGTCGAAACTCGCCTCTCGGCCTCTCTGGTGCCGTCGGAGGATCCGCGGGTCCGCACATGTACTCCCCAGTAACCGGATGGAACCAAGCATGGGGTACTTCGGGGCCCACTGTGCAGTAACTGGTGGATCCACTGGTGGATCCGCTGGTGGGTCCGATAGCGGAACGGATCCGCTAGCAGATCCGGACTCATACCTCGATGAAGTTGTCGATCGACGGCGGGATGCGTCTGTGCCAGGGGTACTCTCCGGGTCGGGTTCGCTGGATGGGGTCACATCCCGGGAAGATTGAATGTGACCACGACCACCACCACCACCACCACCAGCAGCACGACCACGGCCAGCCATCATGACCTATAAATAGAATACATAAACATAATTAACAATATAGAAGTGTAAATGAATATAAAATTCTAAACCAAAATATACATACCACCAGCAGGGAGACGAGTGCCGCCGCGACGAAAAAGACTAGGAGTGCCATCTGCAAGAATATATATAGTTCGGCCAACGGAACCTATACAGCAGAAGGCAACAACTCTTTCAAAGCAATGGACAGTAATCTTTCCATAAACATGTGGCAGTCGTGACTCTTCATTCCCGTTAGCTTGCGTTCATTTAGATCAACGCATCTAGACAAATTCGACACATAGCCGTCGAGAAATCTTAAAGTAGATACCCACTTACAGATTATTAATCTATCTTCCTTGCTCAATATGTATTGTGCTATCGACTTAGTTAATTGTCCACCAGCTCCCCTTTGTATCAAGTTCAGATAAGGACGCTTACATATCTCGGCAATGTCTTTCTTGCTTTTGGATTGTCCTTCGTCTTTCCTTTAATATCTATGACGGTATTGAAGACATTATCGAACACATTCTTTTCGATATGCATAACATCAAGATTATGCCTTATAAGATTATCTTTCCAATAAGGCAAGTCCCAGAAGATACTCCGTTTGGTCCAGTTATGGCTTTGTCCGAACCCATCGACATGATTGTTCGATGGATCTTCCATTACAGTGGACAAGTCCTTTACATCTTTCCAAATATCGTATCCCAACAATCTGGCAGGCGAATGAGAAAATTCTTGTTTTCCAGCTCTGAACACGTCCTTGTTCTTTCTCCAAGGATGACTCGCGGGCAGAAATTGACGATGACAATCAAAAAAAGAAGTTTTTCCTTCATGCTTAAGGCGGAACACCTTACTATTTTCCATGCATATCGGACAAGACATGGTGTCGTGAGTACTCCATCCTGACAGCATACAATATGCGGGAAAATCATTGAGCTCTCATCTGAAAGTTCTGTTTCCTGGAAATATCATAGGTCGCGACGCCGATCTCCCACAGTTGTTTCAGCTCATCCACCAACGGCTGTAAATATATATCGATATTCTTCGTCGAATTTTTGGGACCCGATATGATAGCTGTCAAGAACATATAAGGAGTCTTCATACACATCCATGGTGGCAGATTATAAGGGGTCAGAATGACCGGCCAGCAGGAGTATTGAGATCCCGACTGCCCAAAAGGGGCGAAGCCATCAGAACATAGCGCTAGACGTACATTTCTAGGCTCTGCAGCAAAATCTGGATGACGTAAATCAAAATATTTCTACGCCTCTCCATCCGAAGGATGTGACAATTCTCCATCGTCCTTTGTGCGTTCTTCGTTGTGTCACGTCATGTGTTCTACTGTATTATGAGACATATACATCCTCTGCAAGCACTTCGTGATCGACAAGTAATGCATATACTTGTAAGGACGTCATTTTCTAGTTGACTTTCCTTTTCCTCGGACGGGCTTGTAATGATCCGCATTACAGAAGCTGCAACTTTCTATATCCTCGTTCTCCTTGTAGTACAACATGCATCCGTTGCGACAATAATCTATCTTCTCGTACCCCAGTCCCAGTTGTCGGACCATCATCTTCGACTTATAGAAGTTTTTTGGAAGCTCTTTTGATTCCTTCGGTTACACCTCCTTGATTCTATTGTTTACCATTTTGGAAGCACGATATCCTTATCCTAACATCAAGGAAGCACGATATCCTTATCCTAACAATAAGATGTTTACCATTTTGCACAAGAATCCGGCCCACTAAACAAACCCAGTTATTCGTTGGATCCTTGGAGCAGCTTTCCAACAACTTAAGCAATAAGATAAGCTTAAATAATTGTTTATTTGTTGAAATACTATATTCTTGTCGAATTGCACATCAAAGAAGGAAAAATCTTCATTGACAAGTTGAAGAAACACAATCGAACCCACTTATAAAAAAAATTTAAGAGTTCAGAACTGAATCGACTGATCCTTACCATCGATCTGATGGTCAATTCGGTTGGTTAATTATTTTCACCATGTTGTCATTTCGTTCACCTTGGTTACCTCTTTTGTGGCATCTATATTAAGTCAATATACATGTAAACTTTTGATTCTATTGTTGGTCGAGTATTTTTCGATTAATCATCATGAGCAATCCTAATTAAAACCCCGCAATCTCCTATAACTCCTCCTAGAGTTCTAGATCACTTTTTTTGTGCCAATACTTATTGAACTGTTTTAGGGTTGATTCGGTAACACAATTATAATACGTAGAAACAAATTTTCGTCGAGATTTTGTAAGATCAGGAAAAAAAAAAGGAAAAACCTTATGCATCATTATTGCAGCCAACGCCTCCCCCAGCCCCCGCCTCCCCCGCCCCCGCAGCCAACGCCTCCACCGCCCCACCAGCCCCCGCCTCCTCCGCCCCCCCAGCCCCCGCCTCCCCCGCCCCTGCAGCCAAACGCCTCCCCCGTCCCCGTAGCCAAACGCCTACCCCACCAGCCCCTCCAGCCCACGCCTCCCCCGCCCCCGCAGCCAAACGCCTCCCCCGCCCCCGCAGCCAAACGCCGCCCCCACCAGCCCCCCCAGCCCCCGCCTCCCCCGCCCCCGCAGCCAACGCCTCCCCCGCCGCCCCCGCTGCCCCTCCGACCACCACGAGAGAGAGGGGATTACCTTCGGGAGAGAGAGAGAGGAGAGGACGCCGCCGATCACCGAAGCCGCGGGAGAGAGAGAGAGAGAGAGGAGAGAGTGAAATTTGGGGGGAATGAAAAGTTTCTCCCGTTGTTTCAATTTAAGTCTGGGTCGTATATTTAGCGACGGACTAGCGACGGATAATATCCGTCGCTAGTCCGTCGCTCTTTTGGATACTTGCCGACGGACTATCCGTCGCTACGTAGTCGACGATTTGTCCCGCCACTTCTCCTAACAATTTTCGCCAAATAGTCGACTGCGTAGCGACGGTTACATATCCGTCGCTATAACTCCGACGCCCTAGCGACGGACTCGCGACCTTTTCTCACCCTTAAAATAAAATTAAAAAAATATCGGCTTGTCGTCGGTACTCCGTCGGTTATGTGTCGCAAATCTGTCGCTAACGCCGACGGAAAGAATCCGTCGCTAATTGACTGTATTTTGGTATTGGTGCTAATAAGAGTTATTATACAAGCCTTGTCGTATTCTAATTTGGAAGATAAGGTGACCTTCATGTAATCTTCTCTACATTCTAAAAGTGTGTGCAAGTACACACACAAGCTAATCATGGGTTCCGTGCACCGATAACATTCTCCAACAAATATGAACATATATGCAAACCCTTTTTATGTTCGACCGGTCTAAAAGATCTTTGAAGTGTCAAGATGCGATCACCTTCACTCTGGTGTCGGCATAAAACTTAAAGTCAATTTTCTTCTACCATGGGAAATCACCACCACTCAACTGGTAGGTCAACCGACGTGGGACCCATGCCAATAGGAGGGGGGGGGGGGGGGAGGGGGGGGGGGGGGGGGGGGGGGGGGGTTAATTGGTAAAGATATATGCAAAGAATCATAAATATTTTCCTCTAAAGTGAAGCATATGAAGAGGTACCAACTTATATTGGTCTATAACCTTTGACATTTTGGAACAAGTGTTCCCATCTTGGAGTAGTACAGTCAATGATATCAAGATATGCATGAGCGATGAAAGCTGGCAGTGGATTGTGAGAGAAAGAAAGGGAAACTATTCAACAACAACTCTGTGCATGACACAGAAAGTACTAAGCCAACATAGAAAGTACTCTCTTTTTCTTCTTGTAACATCGAAAGCATTCTCAACTGCACTTTGCAGGTCAACTTCTCTGCAACCAGTTCACACACGACCAAAGTGAACCATGATTTCAGTATAAACTAGCTAGTATATTTTTGGTCGTTACTTATGTGAGTTGCTTGTTTTGAGTTGACTTGATGGCTCAACAAGTACAATTTCTGCTACCAATTATGGCAGCAATTTTGCTGGATATTTTGTCAGACTTGACTGTCACTAACAAGAACATTAAGCATAATATTTGCTTGCTTTCATGATAAGGATTGCATTTTGGTAGATTAATTAACTTGAACACTCAAAGGGACAAATCTAATGTTTCGCGCCCCCGAAAGAGCTATTTGAACTCTTGGAGAAACGCCCATCTTTCTGGCAATTCAATTGGTGTAAATATTCCAAGTCTAATTGTAATCTTTTTCTAATCCTATTATGTGATATTATTTAGTAATAGGAGGCTCACATAATAGTTAAAATTAGGGATTGAGGCTCCAAAATTTTCGACGTTAGTATTTGGATCTTAAAATCACTGTTCATAGTGAACTTTAAAATCAACACACTAACGTCGGACATTTTGGACACCCAAATCCTAATATCCGACTATTATGTGAGACTATATTACTAAATAATCTTATTATTTAAGGAGTTCAACCTTTTTAGGTAGGAGCTAGGTTTTTATATTCGAAAAATAATAAAAGTGAAGAACATTGGTGCTTCTCCTTCTTGTTGATTGAAGGGTTCTCTCTTGCTAACTAATTAAAGATAAAATCATGTCCTAATAATATCAAATGCTAAGGCAATATTAACCAAAATGATATGTCCTGAAGGTTTCTATTCTTGGGACCTCTACTAATTGATTAAACAAAGTGAATGTCATATATGTTTAATCGAGGAAACTCTAATTTACCTCTATATATGAGAAATCGGAGTTTCCTTGGTTGGATTGAGATGACATACCTCCCATTTATATCAGTCATCATTTATATAAACTTCAAAAAAAATAGAGTAGTAATTAACTAAGATAATCTATCTTAACTAATCCTAATGCAAATCCCTAATTAATGCCGCGATAATTTAAAACAAACAAACCAATTGAAAGTGTAACCATGTTAAGATGTTGTTTTTATCAGGTTTCAGGTTGGGTTCATGACACATGTTGTACAAGGAGACCTACCGTCTTCTTAACTAGAACATGGAACACCAATAGATTGAGAGAAAGAAAGAGAGATCAAAGAGGTATAAGAAGTGAAATTTGGTTTCTCGGATCTTCTTGGATGTGATTTTTCAGATTTCTTGTGTTTATGTGTTTTCTCTTGTATTGGGGATTCTGAAAGTTCGAGGGATCTTGTGAAAGTATTTTAGTCCTTGTTTTAGCAGTGATCTTGCTTTTTGATGGGTTTTTTTCCTATTAAGAATTTTTCGGTTTATCTTTGTGTACTCTGAGCTTGATTTTATATCTACGTTTCCTCTACAAATAAAACATTTGCGGATTTGTACCGACTATATAGCTATAACTGTTGGGTTGTTTCTCGTTTCCGATTGGGCGCTCAAATGGTGGGTGACAATGAAGTTGGTAATTTAGTCTCACATCGGTTAGAATGTGGGATCATGTGGTGTAGATAATTGAGATTGATTCAGATCTTACATAAAAATTCTCTTTTAAGACATATGAGCTCAATTCAATATCGCATCTCATGGACCAACTCCGATTTGGGTTACACCGTGTTCCCAACAATAACATCTGCATAGATAATAAAAACATTATAAAGTACTAACTCCGAAGGACTAGACGGAAATCATGTTTCAGTAACAATATATCTAATATTTATAACTTAGACTCTGTATGGTACATTGTAATGTAACCGTAATGTAATCAAATGAAAAAAATTATTTTTTTCGATTACGATTACATTACAGTGTACCAAAGGAGGCCTTAGTTCTCCTTGTTTCATATTTGGGTGCAGAAGCAATGGCGTCACAGAAGACTGCAACATGGATTCAATGGACAATTTGAGGAACTTTGGATTGATGGGTCGTCAAGGGGTTCTTTTACTCTGAAGAATTTGTAAGCTGTGTGTTAGAATTAACTAGCATTTTGCACTTGTTTCATAGATTTGTAAAGCATTAAGATGTTTTACAAGGAAAATTTGTGCTGTAGGTGTGAGCATTATTCGGTTGTGGACCAAGTAAGAGATTGGGTTTGATTAGGAAAAAAAATTCAGATTGGTTTCGATTTTGAAAATATTAAAATTTATTATTCAATTTCGGTTTTGGTCTTGGATCATCAATTATATGCATATCATATATCATATATTATATATATATATATAATTATATTTTATATATATATATATATATATATATATTATTATTATTATTTTGAAGCAATGTGTATTTGTGGCGAACTCGCCTCCACTGAGGCTCGAACTCCCGACCACTTGGGCCGCATGCATCTCTCTTAACCACTAGGCTAGAGGTCATTTGCATATATATATATATATATATATATATATATATATATATATAAGGTCCGGCGGTCCTAGCTCTATTGGTTAGGACGGGTGGCTCCCAGTGGGGAGGTCGCGAGTTCGAGCCCCTTTGCGGGTTTGTGCTCCCACTAACTCCACTCGGGGTGGCTCGGCGACCATTTGGCCGCGGCCTCGAGGGGGGACGCTGGACAGGACAATGATGAATTGGCCTGTGTGATGCGGGGCATCCGCAACGTCGGAGGCCTGTCGACATAGTGCCACGAACTGAGCCCGGAAGAGGATATATATATATATATATATATATATATATATATATATATATATATATATATATATATATATATATATATATATATATATATGAGGAAGGATAGGCATCCCCACACTTTTTGCATCCCCATGTTCACATCCGTTGTATGTGCTATATATATATATATATATATATATATATATATATATATAATTTTTTATTTTATTTTTTAAACAACAATTTTATTTAGGTTTCTTAAAATCCAACTTTGATAATATAACAGTTAGGCCTCGTTTGGTTCACGGAATGGAAGGGAAAGGAAATTAATTTCTTGTCATTTCCTTTCCTTTGAGAACCACTTTTCTTTCCTCCTCAATTCCTTTGACACCCAAATATAGGAAAGTAATCACTTTCCTTTTCCAATATGGAGATACCGAGAACCAAACATGGCCTTAGTCCAACTTTGGGTCTAACTTTAAAATACAATAAATGTATATATAAAAATTATTATATTTTAATAATAACTTTACCGCAATCTCAAATTTGGGTTCGATCATTCACAATATAAATAGTTCAACCGAACAGATTGAATCGATTATAAATGTTCAATTTTGTTTCGGTTATGGCTAATTTCGGTTTGATTTTGGTTTTGAATTTTATGAATTTCAGTTTATTCGGTTTTGACTACTTCGATTTGGTTCGGTTGAAACTGAACAAACCGAACATTCACCCCCTTCTTGTGTGTGTTATACATGATCAGGAAGAATAGTATGCAACAAACATTCAAAGTTACCGCGAAGATAATACTTTAGGAGAAACACTAGTAAGGAAGGAAAGAGCGTCAATACGTTGTTCGTCCCTAGGACGTGACCGTGTTGGCCCGCGGCTACGTAACGTCCAGCTATTGGCTTCCTGGCGCTGAACTGGCCCAAGCTAGCAGGGGGGCCAATGGCTAGATTGTTGGAAAAGAAGCGCGAAAACATTTTCCCAAACTAGAGAGTACCTGCGAGAGAACCGAACAATACAACGCACGAACCAAACACCAAAACACAATCCACGCAGACACAGAGAATTTTTGATGTAGAAAATCCTTGTGAGAAAAACCACGGGACGATCGGAGTCCAACCCTTGAAAAGCCTTCACTAATGAAATAAAGGAGTACACCCTCTACGAACTTCTCCCGATCCAACACGGATCCCCAAAACACTTTGTAGTTCCCCGAAATTCGTGATGCGTATTTTATACGTGTTCGTATTTCTGACCCGTATTTCTCATTTTCTTGATTAGTTAGTTGTGATTTATTTTCATATTTAGCATTGTGGTTTAATTGTCATTTATCGTTCATGGATTAATTCTGATTAGTGGAGCTTGGTTTTATTTGGATAGGAGGAGGATTGGGTTGGCTTGGTTTGGCCTGGCTTGGTTTGGGTTGGTTTGGGTTGGTTTGGGCTAGCATGAACCCCTACCTACCACCCCTCCCATTTATTAACCCTTTCTTCCTTCTCTCTCTCCTCATTACTTTTCTTCTTCCTCCATTAACTTCCTCACCTACCAGGAAGGTCTAGGCAAGTGCATCTTGCTTCATGGAGGAACCCGAATTTTATTGTTCCATTCTCTTCCTTGCAGCATTCTAATACTCTTTAGTACTTGGCATTTTCAATTTCTATGGCTAAATTCTTGTAGATCTAAGTTTATGTTATTTTCGGATTTCTTGGGTTTTGATCTACTTAATCTTATTATTTCTGAGTTTTGATGGTTCCATGTTGTAGAGTATTTCATTCTGCCCCATTTTGACCTATGGAAGTTTGGATTTGGATTCTGGATGAAAGATTCATGGAGCTTGGGAGCCATGGCTTGAAGGGTTCTTCTTCTCGGAAGGATGGAGAAGAAGAACAGTTCATAGCTGAATGGACTTAGCCGCATAGCTTTATGCAGCAAGTTTTATTCCTGACCGCATAAGCCTTGCTGTGTTACTTGGCCGCATGGCCTATGCCGTAGGAACTCAATTCTTCCAGCCGCATGAAGATTTAATCCTAGCCGCATGAGACTTACATTTCTAGCCGCATGAGTTTAACCCTGCCGCATAAGGTCCAGTCCTAACTGAGCCGCATGGGCTTCTGAGTCCGGGCCGCCTGACCCGATTTATTCTAATCGCATATGCTCACCACCCTCCCCTGGCCGCATAAGCTCCTAACTGAGCCGCATGCACCCCCTTCATCTCCTGGCCGCATAGGCTCATGACCAGTCTGGCCGCATAAGGCTTTGCATCTCCAGCCGCATGAAGTCTTCTATATTCCAGCCGCATGGACCCTCATCTCTGCGAGCCGCATGAGACCTGTCCCCGCCAGCCGCATGAGCTGCGCTTGTTCCAAGCCGCATGGGCTCTTAGTTCTCCCAACCGCATGGATTTCTTTCCCTAGCCGCATGAATCCAACTCCCATTTGAGCCGCATGCGCCCCCTCCTTTCCTGGCCGCATAAGCCTGAGCCGCATGACTTTCTATAGCCCTGTGTACTATTATTTTATTATTATTTGCCTATGTCTTGTAACCCTATTATATATTTTTATGTCCATTTTATATCCTTACGCCTTTTGTCATGAACTTGATAATCACGAATTTATTTAATATGTTTGGCAATGATAATAGAACCTGACATGATAGTAGCCCGTTGCGGTGCACTCCTGATATATGTTTCTCTCCCTTGCTTAACACGATTGATAACGCACATGACTGATGAGGGTACTGAATTGATGATAACTTGACAGTGAACTTGACATTATGAACTTGACATGATGTACCTGACATGATAGTGGCCCGTCGTGGCGCACTCTTGACAAGAAAACCTGACATGATATTCCTTGAAATGCTGTTGCGATGGCTAACACGACTTGACAAGAATAAATGGCCTGGAACCGTGGGTGATTGTGTTTGTACAAATAAACCTGTCTTGTCTTGCATCATGTCTAGGACATGAATCCCTGGTTTTCCCACGGTCAGGGATTCATACTGAATATGGCTAGGATTAATGACTAGATTGATCAAATAGTTCATGGAGAATTTTCCAGTTACCTGTTGCCCCTTTGGTCCCGGCCTTATATATATATATACATGGGATTTGTTGCTATCCGTCGAGATGAGCGCACTTCCAGCCCGCCGTCGAGTGTGGTACCTTAGGACACATGTATCTTACTACAGTGTGTCTGCTATATCCTGCTATCTTTTCCTTTTCTTGCTGGGATCACTCAGGTAGTAACAAACAGGTAATCGGACTTGGAATTCTCATTGCATCTTGCTAGTAACTAGGCCTGCGATAACCCTAGTTAGTTAAAGTAGCAAGCCGTACTTGTTGCTTGGCCGTAATTGTTGGATGGGGCTCAATCTGTCTAGTCTTGTCTTGATCCTGTACAAGATTGTTACATGTCTTGATTTCTTATATTTACCTTGCCGATAAATGGTGGGAGAAGCCAAGTTCCGTTCAGACGAAGGGTTACAACCCCGGTCCTTGTTTGGTTTATGGGTTGTAACCTGGTTATCTGAATAGTCCCATGGTTATCTCATCGTATATCATCCTGTCATGCTCTTCCATATGTCCTATCTTTTATTGATTCTGTACAAGATTGTCTTTTATATTCACCTGTCATGCTTCTTCTTAAATTTCTGTCCCTTACTATGTAATTATATTCTTGTGCTAATATGCTGGTTTTAGTTCCTAAGTGAAGCCTCCTTTGTGGCACTTGCTCTTTCTGGGGTCTGACCCAGCTGGTTTTGTATAGCCAAATACCGGAGCAGCAGCAAAGGATCTACCTGCTTTCCAGCCAGATGGTGACCACTAGAGGGAATCCTGGCAACGAGTGGGTTTCTTTTGTTCTCCCACTGCAATTGTACATTATTCTTTTGAGGCATTTAGCCGACGAGCACCTGTTAGCTCGATGCACTTTACTTTCTGTCTGCCTACGGGCTGTAAACATGATTGGCAACTCGAGGTTGATCATGTATGACTTAACTCTTGCTAGTCCTTATATTTTGTACGACTAGCTTCATGATCATCTGGATATGTAATGTTTGGGACGCCTTACAATTGTATATTTGGTGGTCTGATATCTTGTAACAATTATTAGTTGGTTAAGATTGAGACAATAGGATAATTTATGACCTTAAGAGACTGATGGCTTGTAGATAAACCCTCACATATCTAGACAGCCGTGACCGTATGGTGAGATGGATTCCATTTCATTATACGTAGCTGGCTATGTCTGCCCCCGCTCTCCAGTATTCTGGTTCTGGGGCGTGACACACTTGGAAGCAAGAAATATTGATTACAAGGCTACGAAGAACAAGGACGACGAGTAGAGATAACCCGAACACAATCCTCCTTCGAAAAAGACCTTCAATCCTTCTTTTTTCTCTCCCAAAGTTGCAATGGCACTCTTGCCTCCTTCTTCTTTCTTTTTCTCTCTGTTGTGTATGATTATGGTTAGGAAAAACCATATATAAACCTCCTAATCCTGCAGTAAAATCTGGACCGTAGGATACGATCCAACAGTGTAAAAAACACCATAAAATTAGGTTCAGCCCGATGACACAGAGTTCGGGTGAAACTCTGTGTGGGCAAGCCAGAACAGTTCTAGACAGAAGGGGATAAAACTCGACCAGAGTTTTGCCTGGGGCAGACCTCGGCCAGAGTTCTGCCTGGGGTAGAACTCGGCCCGAGTTCTGCCTCTCCTGTTCCAGTATGTCGTATAGTGGCTCCCGAGCTTCTCCTTCGTCTCTGAATGGCCTCGTCACCTCCCCGAGCTTCACTGACATACAAACGACGCTCATCGCACTCCGGGGCCTTCTTCACATAGGTCGGAACCCCACCCACTCCAACATTTCTCCTCCTTCACAACTATGTGGAGGGGATCGTCATTCCGACGATCTGTTTGCAGAACTCAAACTTTTTCCTTGGTAGAATCTTGGTGAACATATATGCTCCGTTATCATCTGTATGAACATTCTCAAGCTCCGCGTCCTTCATCTCAACCACATTCCGTATCCAATAATACCAAGTCACGATGTGCTTGGACCGGCTATGAAAGGTCTAATTCTTCACAAGGTGAATAGCACTCTGACTATCGCAAAGCAAAGTATATTACTCATGCTTCAGCTCTATTTCTTGCAACAGCTTTTTCATCCAAAGCAACTCCTTGCAAGCCTCCGTCGCCGGAATGTACTCCACCTCTGTCGTTGACAAGGCAACACACTTCTGCAACCGCGACTGCCACGATACCGTTCCTCCATCAAACAACATCACATAGCCCAAAGTCGATCACCTCATGTCTACATCTCCAGCCATATCAGCGTCGGTATATCCAACCAGCTTCGGCTTGTCACCACCAAAAGAAAGTCTTCAATCGACAGTGCCCTGAAGGTATCATAGAATCTACTTTACCGCACTCCAATGTACCATTCCAGAATTTTAAAGATACCTGCTAACTGTGCCAACTGCATGAGCGATGTCTGGCCTCGTACATACTATAGCATACATAAGGCTTTCCACAGCTGAGGCATATAGAACCCTCTCTATATCTTTTTTTGTCCTCAGTAGATGGACACTGCTCCTCAGTGAGCTTAAAATGGGCCGCAAGGGGACAGCTCACTTTCTTCGATCCGTCCATCCCGAAACGCTGAAGTACCCGGTAAATATACTTCTTTTGGACAAGTGTAGCATCTTGGACTCTCTCTCTCTCTCTCTCTCTCTCTCTCTCTTTCTCGGCTGATCTCCATCCCAAGAATAGTCTTTGCTGCGCCCAAATCTTTTATAGAGAAAGCCGCATCTAGTTGGCGCTTCAACTCCGCTATCCTAATGGCATTCCGACCCACTAATAGCATGTCATCAACATAGATCAATAAAATGATGAAATTATCCTCGACAAATTAAATATACAATGATCTGACGTCATCCATGCATAACCATGCTCCTCCATAAATCAAACTTCCTGTACCGCTGCCTCGGAGCCTGTTTTAGACCATATAAGCTCTTCCTCAACCGGCAGACCAAATGTGACTTGTCCTTCTCACAGAATCCCTCTGGGTGCTCTATGTATAACTCCTCCTCAAGATCACCATGGAGGAATGTCATCTTCACGTCCATCTGCTCTACTTCTAAGTCGAAACTGGCTACCAATGCTAGCACCACCCGAATAGACGACTGCTTATCGACTGGTGAAAAAATCTCATCATAATCCACACCTTTTCACTGACCGTAGCCTTTAACTACCAGCCTCGCTTTGTATCGAGGACAAGTAGCATCATCCATCTGCTCCACTCTGAACACCCATCGATTCTTCAAAGCCTTCTTGCCCTTTGGCAACCGTACCAGCTCGTAAGTAGAATTGGCATGTAAGGAACTCATCTCCTCCTGCATGGCCTGCATCCACTCCTGCCTTTGTTCGTCTTCCATAGCCTCTGTAAAGCTTTCGGGCTCTCCTCCATCAGTCAGTAGCACATACTCACCCGGTAACTATCTTGTAGATGGTCAACGCTCTCTGTCGCTCCTTCTCAATGAAGCCACTGGTGCTGGTTGTATACCAACAGCCTTCTCCCCTTCAGGAACTGTCTTTCCGGCATGCTCATCTGTCACGCCCCAGTACCGAAATACGGGGACGGACTAGGCCAGCTACTCCATATGAGGTACGTAACGTCATACGGCGATCGTGGCTGTCGAGAGACTAGGGGGTACATGCTACAATCAAGTCTCCTATGGTCCCACAGAGTTCTATGTCTCAATCAATTAAGTCAAATCAGCAATTAAATGAACATTAAAGATAAAGCAGTAAGGCGTCCCTGACGCTTCATCAAAATGATCATGAGAGACTAGCTTTATAATTTAGCTATCTCAGAGAGTCAGGAGTACAAAATTATACACAGCTGCAGTCTGTTTAATTACAATTATGTACTGACACAAAATATCAAGTAATCCGGCTAACAGGTGCCGGTGGCTAAACGCCGCAAAGTATAAGCAGGAGTGGTGGAGAAGAAACCCACTCGAGTCCCCGAACCGCCATGCTCCTAGTATGCACCATGGATGTCAGGGAGGAAGATCGTGTCCTCTGGCTCTGCTACGAGATCTGGCCAAACAAAACCAGCGGGGTCAGCCCCGAATAGCAAGTACCGCCAAAGGGGCACAAGAGTTAAGATTAAAAATCCAACTAATAGAATGACTGATAATAGTAATACTTATGCTACTATTATAGGGTAGCGCAACATCCTCGAACCCATATGGCACCCTTACAACCAAACAAGGACAAAAGGTGCCGCATGGAGTCGGGACGTGTCGTACTCTACAACTTTCACATAAGTTAAAAAGGTATAAACCATAAAATCTCCTGATCGTGACTTCGGTCGATAGCCTATCGCAGCACAATAACCAACCCAACAATCAAACAAGAACATGGGTTGGATCATGTACCATGATAGACCATGTTCCTCAGTCATTCACAGAAGTAGCACTTCACAACCAGAATAAGTCTTCCGTTCATAACTTCGGTCTACATCCTGTCATAGTTCGATAACCAACCCAACAATCAAACAAGAACATGGGTTGGATCACGCACCATGACAGTCCGCTTCCCTCAGTTATTCACGGAAGGTAAATAGAAAACATGCAAGTCGTTTTCACGGCCAATCAAGTCTATGAGTTTCTAGTGGAACGAGGTTATCCTCGCGTCATGTTATTAGAAAAATCCTCAGATCGTATCTTTCCAGCAAGGCTAGCCAACCCAGGGGTTCGCGTAGACAGGTGTCATGGAGCACAGGTCCCTCGTGAGGCCACCTTGCCAAGACATGTAATATATAGCAGGAATTAATCGGATACAGTCATCCACTCGTTGCGGATGACACAGTATCCGTGGAGACCAGCCGGCGCGCCAAGACAATATCCCAGGGCGACTGGTGTAACACGATCTCGGGACTCTGCCCTCCCCATGCATCTAGTATATTCAGTTGCCTAGTTTAACCCTAGGTGAAATCATGGACTCTCATGCTGTGGCCTGCATGATTATCCTCCTAAAGTCGTACTTTAATACGAGTACCCTAAGTGAGGATCCATGTCAATCAGTATGTCAACATGTGCTACCCTCCTTAGTGTAATGCATCATTACAAATACGCCACGTGGAGTTACGAGTCATTTGTCGAGCATGAACAAGCACTGGGACATTCAGGTACATGTATCAGGTAGGAACACTTTGTTCTCCGGGGTCACATCAGTGCTCATATCATGCTTGGGACAAAAGGCGTAAGGATATAAAATGGGCATATAATATCTAATAAAATATCAAAAGCATACGCACAACAAGGCAGCATGGGTGAAAAGTCACGCAAGCTTACACAAGGCAGCGTGCGTAAAAAGTCACGCAGGCTCAAGGAGAGAGCTGCGTGAAAAGTCACGCAGGCTCAAGGGAAAGAGCAGCGTGAAAAGTCACGCAAGCTCAAGGGAGAGTGCTGCGTGAAAAGTCACGCAGACTCAAGGGAAAGAGCAGCGTAAAAAGTCACGCAAGCTCAAGGGAAAGAGCTGCGTGAAAAGTCACGCAAGCTCAAGGGAAAGAGCTGCGTGAAAAGTCACGCAAGCTCAAGGGAAAGAGCAGCGTGAAAAGTCACGCAAGCTCAAGGGAGAGTGCTGCGTGAAAAGTCACGCAGACTCAAGGGAAAGAGCAGCATGAAAAGTCACGCAAGCTCAAGGGAAAGAGCTGCGTGAAAAGTCACGCAAGCTCAAGGGAAAGAGCTGCGTGAAAAGTTACGCAAGCTCAAGGGAAAGAGCAGCGTGAAAAGTCACGCAAGCTCAAGGGAGAGTGCTGCGTGAAAAGTCACGCAGACTCAAGGGAAAGAGCAGCGTGAAAAGTCACGCTAGCTCAAGGGAGAGTGCTGCGTGAAAAGTCACGCAGACTCAAGGGAAAGAGCTGCGTGAAAAGTCACGCAAGCTCAAGGAGACACGCTTCCAACAGGAAATGTACCTAAGTCTGCGTACGCAGCGCTAAAGAGCGCGCGTAACTCAGTATGCGTGAGCTAAGAAGCTCTGCACACTGCTCACTGTCTTCTCCAAACAGCAAGAACACTATGGCAGAACCCAAAACTTTAAAAATAACATAACTTGGTCATCCGAACTCCAAATCCGGATTTCCAAAGTTCCAACTTGGGTGAAATAGAATTCTCTTCCACATGGAAGCATCAAAAACCCATAAAATCCAACTAAAGTAGATCAAACCATGCAAAATCCGAAAATGATTAAAACTTAGATCTACAAAAATCAAGCTTCAAAATAGAAATTTCCAAGTTCTAAACTAGTATAGATTGAGGAGAAGAACATGTTTTGGCAAATAGTTTTGTAAGAATCATTAACAAAATAATGGATCCTTCTCTTGAGCAAGTTGGTACTTGCCTTGGTTGGTGGAGGAAGTAAATGAGAAGAAGTAAATGAGAGGAGAGAGAAGGAGATGAGTTATATATATAAAGAATTCTTGGACCCATGGGTTCATGATGAACCAAAGGGTTCATGATGACCCATTGGTGAACCAAGAATAGGTTACCCAAATGAGCCAAAACTGTAGGCCCAAATGCAGAAAATATATTAGGAAATAATATTTTGTCGAATATTTTTGGGAAATGCATGAAGAAATACAGCATAATAATATAGTATAAATTCAAGGTAAATACAATTTATCGGTTTACGTATTAAAATACGTATTCCAGGATTAGGGAGTGACATCTCTACCCTTCTTAGAAAAATTTCGTCTTCGGAATTCCAGCCAAGACAGGATAGTGAAATCAGGACAAGCAAGGCACAATCATATATATAAGTTAACTATCATAGCAGTTATTATCATACATCACAAGGTGCAAAATAAGCAGGTGCAGAAAAGCATGGAATCGTGTCAATAAGGTGCATAAATATACCTTATTAGTCAAACAAATACGGGTAACGAGATCTGATCTCGTCCTCGCGCTCCCAGGTTGACTCTCCCGAAGAGTGATGGTTCCAAGAAACACGGACAAGGCTTATCGTCCGATTCTTGAGTACCTTCTCTCGCCGGTCCAAAATAGATACGGTTTGTTCCTCGTAAGTTAGGTCGGTACCAACGACTAACTCAGAATGATCGAGGACGTGACTCGGATCCGGGACGTACCCACGTAATTGGGACACATGAAACACATCATGTATGCCAGTTAACGAAGACAGAAGGGCAAGTCGATAAGCCACATCGCCTACCCGAGCGAGAATCTTGAAAGGACCAACGTATCTTGGACTAAGCTTTCCCCGGGTTCCAAATCTGATGATACCCCGAGTAGGCGAAATCCGCAGAAACACTTGGTCGCCAACTCTGAACTCTAGAGGCCTACGATGCTGATCTGCCCAATGACGATGTCGGTCTTGTGCAACTCGAAGGCGCTCTCTGACTAACTTAACTATCTCCACAGTCTGCGTGATCATCTCTGGCCCCAACAACTTCCGTTCACCGACGTCGTCCCATGCCAAAGGGGACCTGCACTTCCTTCCGTACAATGCTTCGAACGGGGCCATCTGAATGCTAGCCTGATAGCTGTTGTTATAGGAGAACTCCACTAGATGAAGGTGATCCTCCCAAGATCCGCCAAAATCCAAGGTACACGCCCGTAGCATATCTTCTAATGTCTGAATGGTTCTTTCTGATTGCCCGTCAGTTTGTGGATGATAAGCAGTACTGAATCTTAACTTGGTTCCCAAACTTTGGTGCAAGCTCCGCCAAAAATGGAAAGTAAACCGCGTATCCCGATCTGATACTATACTAACTGGAACACCGTGCTGCCTTACTATCTGCTTCATGTACATGTCTGCTAGCTGTTCAGTAGTCTGTCCAACTCGGAAGGGAAGGAAATGAGCAACCTTCATGAGTCGATCTACTATTACCCAGACTGCATTCTTGCCAGCTGGGGATCTAGGTAAACCGGTCACAAAATCCATCGTGATGTGCTCCCATTTCCATTCTGGGATAGGAAGCGGCTGTAGCAACCCTGCTGGTCTCTGTTGCTCGGCTTTCACCTGCTGACATACCAGACACTTGGATACAAATCTCGCTATCTCTCTTTTCATGCCATTCCACCAAAAGAACTGCCTGATATCTCGATACATCTTCGTTCCTCCTGGATGAATGGAGTAAATAGAGCTACGAGCTTCGGACATAACTTCTTGCCGAAGGTTTCCACTCGGTACACAGAGTCTGTTTCCAAACCTGAGCGTACCATCTTCATGAATCACTAACTCCTTCCTACGGCCTGATTCACACTCCGACCGTAACTTCTGAATCTGTGGATCTCCTGCTTGTGCTGCCCTTATCCTCTCTACTAAGGTTGACTGAATCTGCATACTGGTCATTCTTCCTCTATCCTCTGGCAAGACTACTTCGATTCCCATACTCTGAAGATCTTCCAGAATATGCTTCTGCGAGGTCAAGATAAAGGCACTGTCTCTCCTGCTCAGTGCATCTGCAACTACATTCGCCTTGCCTGGATGATACTGAAGATCTAAATCAAAATCCTTCAGCAGTTCTAACCATCTTCTTTGTCTCATATTCAAATCTCGCTGCGTGAACACGTATTTCAAACTCTTATGATCAGTATAGATCTCTACCCGATCCCCGTATAAATAATGCCTCCACAACTTGAGTGAAAACACCACAGCTGCTAACTCCAAATCGTGAGTCGGGTAATTTTTCTCATGGTCTCGAAGCTGCCGAGACGCATATGCTATCACTTTTCCATGCTGCATCAATACACATCCAAGACCCTTCCCTGATGCGTCATAATATACGGTAAAGCCTCCTGCTCCTACTGGAAGTGTCAAGATCGGGGCTGAGATCAATCTCTTCTTTAATTCTTCAAATGATGCCTGACAGCTAGCTGACCAAACAAACTCTACGTCCTTGTGCGTCAAACGCGTTAAGGGCACAGAGATCTTGGCAAAGTCCACCACGAACCTTCTGTGGTAACCAGCTAATCCTAAAAACTTTGCACTTCTGCAACCGTTCTCGGAACTGGCCAATGCTCTACGGCCTCAATCTTCTTCGGATCCACTGACACTCCTGCCCCAGAAATTACATGCCCCAGGAACGAAATGTGATCTAACCAAAATTCACACTTATCAAGCTTCGTATAAAGTTGATGCTCCCTCAATGTCTGTAAGACAGTCCTAAGATGTTTCTCATGCTCCTCTTCACTGCTGGAATAGACAAGAATGTCATCTATGAACACCACCACAAATTTATCCAAGTACGGCAGAAATATACGGTTCATTAAATCCATGAATACAGCGGGGGCGTTGGTTAGTCCAAAGGACATTACTAAAAACTCATAATACCCATATCTAGATCTGAATGCTGTCTTCGGTATGTCTTGCTCCCGGACTCTTACTTGATAGTATCCTGACCGAAGATCGATCTTGGAAAAGACGCTGGCCTTGCTCAACTGGTCGAACAGGTCATCAATCCTTGGTAATGGGTACTTATTCTTCACTGTTACTGCATTCAGCTTGCGGTAGTCGATGCACATCCTCGTCGACCCATCCTTCTTGGGAACTAGAATCACTGGTGCGGCCCAGGGCGATTTACTGTCTCGGATGAATCCCTTAGACTTCAACTCTTCTTCATGTTGATACAACTTATCCTGCTCTGACGGCAACATTCTGTAAACTTTATCTGCAATTGGCCTCGTTCCAGGGTTCAACTCAATGCTAAATTCTACCTCTCTGACTGGGGGTATCCCTGGGAGCTCATCAGGGAAGACGTCGAAAAAATCTTTGACCACTCTCGGAATCTGTCCTGGCTCTGACACTGCTGCTGAGATGACGCCTCCGGCCTGATTCTTCAAGGTTCGAGTAAAGATGAACTGCTCCATCCCAGGAATACTGAATATGACCCTACCTCCTCTATAATCAATTGTCGCATGACTGTCTCTCAACCAATCCATGCCAAGAACGACATCAAAATTCCCCATAGGGAATTCAATCAATGATGCGGGCAGTAAATGCCCACACACCTCCACCGGACATGAAAACTTCTACGAGCCCATTGCCGGTGAGTATATCCATCCTCTCCGACAATGCCTCAAACTCTAATCCAATCCGTGTAGCATATTGTGCAGAGATGAATGAATGAGTAGCACCTGAATCAAATAATACTACAGCGGGAAATGAGGTGACGAGAATTTTACCTGCCACCACGTCACTAGACGCTAGAGCCTCTCCCAAGGTCAATGTGAGAGCCTGGCCCCGCGGAGCCCCTTGTTGCGGCCTTCCTCGACCATGCTGTTGCTGCCCCTGAGGGCCTTCGGCTTCCTGTGCCTGGCGGAACATCTGAGCCTGCATTGGTAAGCGCTGGGCTAGGGGCCTTACTGCTAGTACTGGCCCTCCACTCGGGGTTACCACTGGAGCTGGCAATGCTGGAAACTGTTGAGCTGGCCCTCCTGGCCTCTGCATCATAGGACAAGTAGAAATACAGTGGTCTGCACGACCATACCTCAAACATAAGCCATTCGCTGACCGGCACACCTCCCTCGTGTGCCCTGCCTTCCCACAGAAGGTACAGCCCTGGGGTGCTCCCTGACGCTGCTGCTGGTTCCTCGGCTGCTGATGCCGAACTGGCACTGTATTAGTTGACACGGCCGCCCTCCGCGGCGCTCCTGCATCATGAATACGTACACCGGGTGCTGGTGCCGATGTTCGCTGCATTGCTCCTCCTCCAACCTGGGAATGAGATCTCTTCTGACCTCCAGTCCTTGATGCTAACCTCTGCTGGGTAAGCTCGTGCCTACGAGCTGCCGTCAAAACAGCGTCGAACGTCTGGTAGTCATGTCCTTCCACAAGCTGTAATAGTTCCAAATGAAGTCCCTGCTGGAACCTCATAGCTTTCTCTGGCTCCGTTGCCACCATTGCTGGTGCAAAATGGCACAATCTGCAGAACTCTGCGGCATACCCATCTACGGTCTTGCCTGCTTGCTTGAGACTGATAAACTTCTGCTGGAGCTCATAGCGAGCTACTACGCCAAAATACTTGGCCTTGAATCTGTCACTGAAGGTGGTCCAACGAACAGGACGTCTTATACCAACTTCTTCTGATGCCCACCAGTCGCGGGCAAGATCCTGAAGTACCAGTTTGACCTGATCAACCTTCTCATCATCTGGAACATTGGCTGCCACAAGAATGGCTTCGATGTCTTGAATCCATGCATCCGCAGTGATGGCATCCTCCGTGCCATCAAAATACCTCGGGTTCAAGCGACGGAACCTTCCTGATGCTCCCGAGTCAACCCCGGCACTCCTCTCAAGATCTAACTGAATCCCCTGGTTCAGCAACACGTTCTGCTCCTGCTGTCGAGTCTGTTGCTGTTGGTGAGTGACAAGAATCCCTCGGACGATCTCTAGGAGTGCTACGGCATCTGGTACTGCCGTCGCTGCTGGTGCTGCAGGAGTTTCAATAACCTGCGGCTGCACTGCCTCTGGTTCTACTTCTGCTTGTGCCTGCCCTGGGGAAGGTTCTCTCCCCTGTTGCTGCCCAGTCGAGCCATGCTCTTGCTGCTCTTCCTCATGGGCCTCACCCGCTACTGAGAATGAAGCACCCCTATAGAGAAGGATATAAGATTATCAAGTCCGGACAAGGAAGATTTCGAGGATGTAAGTCAGGTTAGAGATCAAGGCAAGGACAGAGAATTCGAAACAGAATTTCAAGGGGAACAAGTTTTGATTGAGACTCCTAATAATTCGCAATACCCCACAAGTCTGAAAATCAGACCTGCATGGGCCACCACTAAAACCTTGTCACGCCCCAGTACCGAAATACGGGGACGGACTAGGCCAGCTACTCCATATGAGGTACGTAACGTCATACGGCGATCGTGGATGTCGAGAGACTAGGGGGTACATGCTACAATCAAGTCTCCTATGGTCCCACAGAGTTCTATGTCTCAATCAATTAAGTCAAATCAGCAATTAAATGAACATTAAAGATAAAGCAGTAAGGCGTCCCTGACGCTTCATCAAAATGATCATGAGAGACTAGCTTTATAATTTAGCTATCTCAGAGAGTCAGGAGTACAAAATTATACACAGCTGCAGTCTGTTTAATTACAATTATGTACTGACACAAAATATCAAGTAATCCGGCTAACAGGTGCCGGTGGCTAAACGCCGCAAAGTATAAGCAGGAGTGGTGGAGAAGAAACCCACTCGAGTCCCCGAACTGCCATGCTCCTAGTATGCACCATGGATGTCAGGGAGGAAGATCGTGTCCTCTGGCTCTGCTACGAGATCTGGCCAAACAAAACCAGCGGGGTCGGCCCCGAATAGCAAGTACCGCCAAAGGGGCACAAGAGTTAAGATTAAAAACCCAACTAATAGAATGACTGATAATAGTAATACTTATGCTACTATTATAGGGTAGCGCAACATCCTCGAACCCATATGGCACACTTACAACCAAACAAGGACAAAAAGTGCCGCATGGAGTCGGGACGTGTCGTACTCTACAACTTTCACATAAGTTAAAAAGGTATAAACCATAAAATCTCCTGATCGTGACTTCGGTCGATAGCCTATCGCAGCACAATAACCAACCCAACAATCAAACAAGAACATGGGTTGGATCATGTACCATGATAGACCATGTTCCTCAGTCATTCACAGAAGTAGCACTTCACAACCAGAATAAGTCTTCCGTTCATAACTTCGGTCCACAGCCTGTCATAGTACGATAACCAACCCAACAATCAAACAAGAACATGGGTTGGATCATGCACCATGACAGTCCGCTTCCCTCAGTTATTCACGGAAGGTAAATAGAAAATATGCAAGTCGTTTTCACGGCCAATCAAGTCTACGAGTTTCTAGTGGAACGAGGTTATCCTCGCGTCATGTTATTAGAAAAATCCTCAGATCGTATCTTTTCCAGCAAGGCTAGCCAACCCAGGGGTTCGCGTAGACAGGTGTCATGGAGCACAGGTCCCTCGTGAGGCCACCTTGCCAAGATATGTAATATATAGCAGGAATTAATCGGATACAGTCATCCACTCGTTGCGGATGACACAGTATCCGTGGAGACCAGCCGGCGCGCCAAGACAATATCCCAGGGCGACTGGTGTAACACGATCTCGGAACTCTGCCCTCCCCATGCATCTAGTATATTCAGTTGCCTAGTTTAACCCTAGGTGAAATCTTGGACTCTCATGCTGTGGCCTGCATGATTATCCTCCTAAAGTCGTACTTTAGTACGAGTACCCTAAGTGAGGATCCATGTCAATCAGTATGTCAACATGTGCTACCCTCCTTAGTGTAATACATCATTACAAATACGCCACGTGGAGTTACGAGTCATTTGTCGAGCATAAACAAGAACTGGGACATTCAGGTACATGTATCAGGTAGGAACACTTTGTTCTTCGGGGTCACATCAGTGCTCATATCATGCTCGGGACAAAAGGCGTAAGGATATAAAATGGGCATATAATATCTAATAAAATATCAAAAGCATACGCACAACAAGGCAGCATGGGTGAAAAGTCACGCAAGCTTACACAAGGCAGCGTGCGTAAAAAGTCACGCAGGCTCAAGGAGAGAGCTGCGTGAAAAGTCACGCAGGCTCAAGGGAAAGAGCAGCGTGAAAAGTCACGCAAGCTCAAGGGAGAGTGCTGCGTGAAAAGTCAAGCAGACTCAAGGGAAAGAGCAGCGTGAAAAGTCACGCAAGCTCAAGGGAAAGAGCTGCGTGAAAAGTCACGCAAGCTCAAGGGAAAGAGCTGCGTGAAAAGTCACGCAAGCTCAAGGGAAAGAGCAGCGTGAAAAGTCACGCAAGCTCAAGGGAGAGTGCTGCGTGAAAAGTCACGCAGACTCAAGGGAAAGAGCAGCGTGAAAAGTCACGCAAGCTCAAGGGAAAGAGCTGCGTGAAAAGTCACGCAAGCTCAAGGGAAAGAGCTGCGTGAAAAGTCACGCAAGCTCAAGGAAAAGAGCAGCGTGAAAAGTCACGCAAGCTCAAGGGAGAGTGCTGCGTGAAAAGTCACGCAGACTCAAGAGAAAGAGCAGCGTGAAAAGTCACGCTAGCTCAAGGGAGAGTGCTGCGTGAAAAGTCACGCAGACTCAAGGGAAAGAGCTGCGTGAAAAGTCACGCAAGCTCAAGGAGACACGCTTCCAACAGGAAACGTACCTAAGTCTGCGTACGCAGCGCTAAAGAGCGCGCGTAACTAAGTATGCGTGAGCTAAGAAGCTCTGCACACTGCTCACTGTCTTCTCCAAACAGCAAGAACACTATGGCAGAACCCAAAACTTCAAAAACAACATAACTTGGTCATCCGAACTCCAAATCCGGATTTCCAAAGTTCCAACTTGGGTGAAATGGAATTCTCTTCCACATGGAAGCATTAAAAACCCATAAAATCCAACTAAAGTAGATCAAACCATGCAAAATCCGAAAATGATTAAAACTTAGATCTACAAAAATCAAGCTTCAAAATAGAAATTTCCAAGTTCTAAACTAGTATAGATTGAGGAGAAGAACATGTTTTGGCAAATATTTTTGTAAGAATCATTAACAAAATAATGGATCCTTCTCTTGAGCAAGTTGGTACTTGCCTTGGTTGGTGGAGGAAGTAAATGAGAAGAAGTAAATGAGAGGAGAGAGAAGGAGATGAGTTATATATATATAGAATTCTTGGACCCATGGGTTCATGATGAACCAAAGGGTTCATGATGACCCATTGGTGAACCAAGAATAGGTTACCCAAATGAGCCAAAACTGTAGGCCCAAATGCAGAAAATATATTAGGAAATAATATTTTGTCGAATATTTTTGGGAAATACATGAAGAAATACAGCATAATAATATAGTATAAATTCAAGGTAAATACAATTTATCGGTTTACGTATTAAAATACGTATTCCATGATTGGGGAGTGACATCTCTACCCTTCTTAGAAAAATTCCGTCCTCAGTATTCCAGCCAAGACAGGATAGTGAAATCAGGGCAAGCAAGGCACAATCATATATATAAGTTAACTATTATAGCAGTTATTATCATACATCACAAGGTACAAAATAAGCAGGTGCAGAAAAGCATGGAATCGTGTCAATAAGGTGCATAAATATACCTTATTAGTCAAACAAATACGGGTAACGAGATCTGATCTCGTCCTCGCGCTCCCAGGTTGACTCTCCCGAAGAGTGATGGTTCCAAGAAACACGGACAAGGCTTATCGTCCGATTCTTGAGTACCTTCTCTCGCCGGTCCAAAATAGATACGGTTTGTTCCTCGTAAGTTAGGTCGGTACCAACGACTAACTCAGAATGATCGAGGACGTGACTCGGATCCGGGACATACCCACGTAATTGGGACACATGAAACACATCATGTATGCCAGTTAACGAAGGCAGAAGGGCAAGTCGATAAGCCACATCGCCTACCCGAGCGAGAATCTTGAAAGGACCAACGTATCTTGGACTAAGCTTTCCCCGGTTTCCAAATCTGATGATACCCCGAGTAGGCGAAATCCGCAGAAACACTTGGTCGCCAACTCTGAACTCTAGAGGCCTACGATGCTGATCTGCCCAATGACGATGTCGGTCTTGTGCAACTCGAAGGCGCTCTCTGACTAACTTAACTATCTCCACAGTCTGCGTGATCATCTCTGGCCCCAACAACTTCCGTTCACCGATGTCGTCCCATGCCAAAGGGGACCTGCACTTCCTTCCGTACAATGCTTCGAACGGAGCCATCTGAATGCTAGCCTGATAGCTGTTGTTATAGGAGAACTCCACTAGATGAAGGTGATCCTCCCAAGATCCGCCAAAATCCAAGGTACACGCCCGTAGCATATCTTCTAATGTCTGAATGGTTCTTTCTAATTGCCCGTCAGTTTGTGGATGATAAGCAGTACTGAATCTTAACTTGGTTCCCAAACTTTGGTGCAAGCTCCGCCAAAAATGGGAAGTAAACCGCGTATCCCGATCTGATACTATACTAACTGGAACACCGTGCTGCCTTACTATCTGCTTCATGTACATGTCTGCTAGCTGTTCAGTAGTCTGTCCAACTCGGAAGGGAAGGAAATGAGCAACCTTCGTGAGTCGATCTACTATTACCCAGACTGCATTCTTGCCAGCTGGGGATCTAGGTAAACCGGTCACAAAATCCATCGTGATGTGCTCCCATTTCCATTCTGGGATAGGAAGCGGCTGTAGCAACCCTGCTGGTCTCTGCTGCTCGGCTTTCACCTGCTGACATACCAGACACTTGGATACAAATCTCGCTATCTCTTTTTTCATGCCATTCCACCAAAAGAACTGCCTGATATCTCGATACATCTTCGTTCCTCCTGGATGAATGGAGTAAATAGAGCTACGAGCTTCGGACATAACTTCTTGCCGAAGGTTTCCACTCGGTACACAGAGTCTGTTTCCAAACCTGAGCGTACCATCTTCATGAATCACTAACTCCTTCCTACGGCCTGATTCACACTCCGACCGTAACTTCTGAATCTGTGGATCTCCTGCTTGTGCTGCCCTTATCCTCTCTACTAAGGTTGACTGAATCTGCATACTGGTCATTCTTCCTCTATCCTCTGGCAAGACTACTTCGATTCCCATACTCTGAAGATCTTCCAGAATATGCTTCTGCGAGGTCAAGATAAAGGCACTGTCTCTCCTGCTCAGTGCATCTGCAACTACATTCGCCTTGCCTGGATGATACTGAAGATCTAAATCAAAATCCTTCAGCAGTTCTAACCATCTTCTTTGTCTCATGTTCAAATCTCGCTGCGTGAACACGTATTTCAAACTCTTATGATCAGTATAGATCTCTACCCGATCCCCGTATAAATAATGCCTCCACAACTTGAGTGAAAACACCACAGCTGCTAACTCCAAATCGTGAGTCGGGTAATTTTTTTCATGGTCTCGAAGCTGCCGAGACGCATATGCTATCACTTTTCCATGCTGCATCAATACACATCCAAGACCCTTCCCTGATGCGTCACAATATACGGTAAAGCCTCCTGCTCCTACTGGAAGTGTCAAGATCGGGGCTGAGATCAATCTCTTCTTTAATTCTTCAAATGATGCCTGACAGCTAGCTGACCAAACAAACTCTACGTCCTTGTGCGTCAAACGCGTTAAGGGCACAGAGATCTTGGCAAAGTCCGCCACGAACCTTCTGTGGTAACCAGCTAATCCTAAGAAACTTTGCACTTCTGTAACCGTTCTCGGAACTGGCCAATGCTCTACGGCCTCAATCTTCTTCGGATCCACTGACACTCCTGCCCCAGAAATTACATGCCCCAGGAACGAAATGTGATCTAACCAAAATTCACACTTGTCAAGCTTCGTATAAAGTTGATGCTCCCTCAATGTCTGTAAGACAGTCCTAAGATGTTTCTCATGCTCCTCTTCACTGCTGGAATAGACAAGAATGTCATCTATGAACACCACCACAAATTTATCCAAGTACGGCAGAAATATGCGGTTCATTAAATTCATGAATACTGCGAGGGCGTTGGTTAGTCCAAAGGGCATTACTAAAAACTCATAATGCCCATATCTAGATCTGAATGCTGTCTTCGGTATGTCTTGCTCCCGGACTCTTACTTGATAGTATCCTGACCGAAGATCGATCTTGGAAAAGACGCTGGCCTTGCTCAACTGGTCGAACAGGTCATCAATCCTTGGTAGTGGGTACTTATTCTTCACTGTTACTGCATTCAGCTTGCGGTAGTCGATGCACATCCTCGTCGACCCATCCTTCTTGGGAACTAGAATCACTGGTGCGGCCCAGGGCGATTTACTGTCTCGGATGAATCCCTTAGACTTCAACTCTTCTTCATGTTGATACAACTTATCCTGCTCTGACGGCGACATTCTGTAAACTCTATCTGCAATTGGCCTCGTTCCAGGGTTTAACTCAATGCTAAATTCTACCTCTCTGACTGGGGTATCCCTGGAAGCTCATCAGGGAAGACGTCGAGAAAATCTTCGACCACTCTCGGAATCTGTCCTGGCTCTGACACTGCTGCTGAGATGACGCCTCCGGCCTGATTCTTCAAGGTTCGAGTAAAGATGAACTGCTCCATCCCAGGAATACTGAATATGACCCTACCTCCTCTACAATCAATTGTCGCATGACTGTCTCTCAACCAATCCATGCCAAGAATGACATCAAAATTCCCTATAGGAAATTCAATCAATAATGCGGGCAGTAAATGCCCACACACCTCCACCGGACATGAAAAGCGCACTCTGCTAACTTCTACGAGCCCATTGCCGGTGAGTATATCCATCCTCTCCGACAATGCCTCAAACTCTAATCCAATCCGTGTAGCATATTGTGTAGAGATGAATGAATGAGTAGCACCTGAATCAAATAATGCTACAGCGGGAAATGAGGTGACGAGAATTTTACCTGCCATCACGTCACTAGACGCTAGAGCCTCTCCCAAGGTCAATGTGAGAGCCTGGCCCCGCGGAGCCCCTTGTTGCGGCCTTCCTCGACCATGCTGTTGCTGCCCCTGAGGGCCTTCGGCTTCATGTGCCTGGCGGAACAACTGAGCCTGCGTTGGTAAGCGCTGGGCTAGGGGCCTTACTGCTAGTACTGGCCCTCCACTCGGGGTTGCCACTGGAGCTGGCAATGCTGGAAACTGTTGAGCTGGCCCTCCTGGCCTCTGCATCATAGGACAAGTAGAAATACAGTGGTCTGCACGACCACACCTCAAACATAAGCCATTCGCTGACCGGCACACCTCTCTCGTGTGCCCTGCCTTCCCACAGAAGGTACAGCCCTGGGGTGCTCCCTGACGCTGCTGCTGGTTCCTCGGCTGCTGATGCCGAACTGGCGCTGTATTAGTTGACACGGCCGCCCTCCGCGGCGCTCCTGCATCATGAATACGTACACCGGGTGCTGGTGCCGATGTTCGCTGTATTGCTCCTCCTCCAACCTGGGAATGAGATCTCTTCTGACCTCCAGTCCTCGATGCTAACCTCTGCTGGGTAAGCTCGTGCCTACGAGCTGCCGTCAAAACAGCGTCGAACGTCTGGTAGTCATGTCCTTCCACAAGCTGTAATAGTTCCAAATGAAGTCCCTGCTGGAACCTCATAGCTTTCTCTGGCTCCGTTGCCACCATTGCTGGTACAAAACGGCACAATCTGCAGAACTCTACGGCATACCCATCTACGGTCTTGCCTGCTTGCTTGAGACTGATAAACTTCTGCTGGAGCTCATAGCGAGCTACTACGCCAAAATACTTGGCCTTGAATCTGTCACTGAAGGTGGTCCAACGAACAGGACGTCTTATACCAACTTCTTCTGATGCCCACCAGTCGCGGGCAAGATCCTGAAGTACCAGTTTGACCTGATCAACCTTCTCATCATCTGGAACATTGGCTGCCACAAGAATGGCTTCAATGTCTTGAATCCATGCATCCGCAGTGATGGCATCCTCCGTGCCATCAAAATACCTCGGGTTCAAGCGACGGAACCTTCCTGATGCTCCCGAGTCAACCCCGGCACTCCTCTCAAGAGCTAACTGAATCCCCTGGTTCAGCAACACGTTCTGCTCCTGCTGTCGAGTCTGTTGCTGTTGGTGAGTGACAAGAATCCCTCGGACGATCTCCAGGAGTGCTACGGCATCTGGTACTGCCGTCGCTGCTGGTGCTGCAGGAGTTTCAATAACCTGCGGCTGCACTGCCTCTGGTTCCACTTCTGCTTGTGCCTGTCCTGGGGAAGGTTCTCTCCCCTGTTGCTGCCCAGTCGAGCCATGCTCTTGCTGCTCTTCCTCATGGGCCTCACCCGCTACTGAGAATGAAGCACCCCTATAGAGAAGGATATAAGATTATCAAGTCCGGACAAGGAAGATTTCGAGGATGCAAGTCAGGTTAGAGATCAAGGCAAGGACAGAGAATTCGAAATAGAATTTCAAGGGGAACAAGTTTTGATTGAGACTCCTAATAATTTGCAATACCCCACAAGTCTGAAAATCAGACCTGCATGGGCCACCACTAAAACCTTGTCACGCTCCAGTACCGAAATACGGGGACGGACTAGGCCAGCTACTCCATATGAGGTACGTAAAGTCATACGGCGATCGTGGCTGTCGAGAGACTAGGGGGTACATGCTACAATCAATTCTCCTATGGTCCCACAGAGTTCTATGTCTCAATCAATTAAGTCAAATCAGCAATTAAATGAACATTAAAGATAAAGCAGTAAGGCGTCCCTGACGCTTCATCAAAATGATCATGAGAGACTAGCTTTATAATTTAGCTATCTCAGAGAGTCAGGAGTACAAAATTATACACAGCTGCAGTCTGTTTAATTACAATTATGTACTGACACAAAATATCAAGTAATCCGGCTAACAGGTGCCGGTGGCTAAACGCCGCAAAGTATAAGCAGGAGTGGTGGAGAAGAAACCCACTCGAGTCCCCGAACCGCCATGCTCCTAGTATGCACCATGGATGTCAGGGAGGAAGATCGTGTCCTCTGGCTCTGCTACGAGATCTGGCCAAACAAAACCAGCGGGGTCGGCCCCGAATAGCAAGTACCACCAAAGGGGCACAAGAGTTAAGATTAAAAACCCAACTAATAGAATGACTGATAATAGTAATACTTATGCTACTATTATAGGGTAGCGCAACATCCTCGAACCCATATGGCACCCTTACAACCAAACAAGGACAAAAGGTGCCGCATGGAGTCGGGACGTGTCGTACTCTACAACTTTCACATAAGTTAAAAAGGTATAAACCATAAAATCTCCTGATCGTGACTTCGGTCGATAGCCTATCGCAGCACAATAACCAACCCAACAATCAAACAAGAACATGGGTTGGATCATGTACCATGATAGACCATGTTCCTCAGTCATTCACAGAAGTAGCACTTCACAACCAGAATAAGTCTTCCGTTCATAACTTCGGTCCACAGCCTGTCATAGTACGATAACCAACCCAACAATCGAACAAGAACCTGGGTTGGATCACGCACCATGACAGTCCGCTTCCCTCAGTTATTCACGGAAGGTAAATAGAAAACATGCAAGTCGTTTTCACGGCCAATCAAGTCTACGAGTTTCTAGTGAAACGAGGTTATCCTCGCGTCATGTTATTAGAAAAATCCTCAGATCGTATCTTTCCAGCAAGGCTAGCCAACCCAGGGGTTCGCGTAGATAGGTGTCATGGAGCACAGGTCCCTCGTGAGGCCACCTTGCCAAGACATGTAATATATAGCAGGAATTAATCTGATACAGTCATCCGCTCGTTGCGGATGACACAGTATCCGTGGAGACCAGCCGGCGCGCCAAGACAATATCCCAGGGCGACTGGTGTAACACGATCTCGGGACTCTGCCCTCCCCATGCATCTAGTATATTCAGTTGCCTAGTTTAACCCTAGGTGAAATCTTGGACTCTCATGTTGTGGCCTGCATGATTATCCTCCTAAAGTCGTACTTTAGTACGAGTACCCTAAGTGAGGATCCATGTCAATCAGTATGTCAACATGTGCTACCCTCCTTAGTGTAATGCATCATTACAAATACGCCACGTGGAGTTACGAGTCATTTGTCGAGCATGAACAAGAACTGGGATATTCAGGTACATGTATCAGGTAGGAACACTTTGTTCTTCGGGGTCACATCAGTGCTCATATCATGCTCGGGACAAAAGGCGTAAGGATATAAAATGGGCATATAATATCTAATAAAATATCAAAAGTATACGCACAACAAGGCAGCGTGGGTGAAAAGTCACGCAAGCTTACACAAGGCAGCGTGCGTAAAAAGTCACGCAGGCTCAAGGAGAGAGCTGCGTGAAAAGTTACGCAGGCTCAAGGGAAAGAGCAGCGTGAAAAGTCACGCAAGCTCAAGGGAGAGTGCTGCGTGAAAAGTCACGCAGACTCAAGGAAAAGAGCAGCGTGAAAAGTCACGCAAGCTCAAGGAAAAGAGCTGCGTGAAAAGTCACGCAAGCTCAAGGGAAAGAGCTGCGTGAAAAGTCACGCAAGCTCAAGGGAAAGAGCAGCGTGAAAAGTCACGCAAGCTCAAGGGAGAGTGCTGCGTGAAAAGTCACGCAGACTCAAGGGAAAGAGCAGCGTGAAAAGTCACGCAAGCTCAAGGGAAAGAGCTGCGTGAAAAGTCACGCAAGCTCAAGGGAAAGAGCTGCGTGAAAAGTCACGCAAGCTCAAGGGAAAGAGCAGCGTGAAAAGTCACGCAAGCTCAAGGAAGAGTGCTGCATGAAAAGTCATGCAGACTCAAGGAAAAGAGCAGCGTGAAAAGTCACGCTAGCTCAAGGGAGAGTGCTGCGTGAAAAGTCACGCAGACTCAAGGGAAAGAGCTGCGTGAAAAGTCACGCAAGCTCAAGGAGACACGCTTCCAACAGGAAACTTACCTAAGTCTGTGTACGCAGCGCTAAAGAGCGCACGTAACTCAGTATGCGTGAGCTAAGAAGCTCTGCACACTGCTCACTGTCTTCTCCAAACAGCAAGAACACTATGGCAGAACCCAAAACTTCAAAAACAACATAACTTGGTCATCCGAACTCCAAATCCGGATTTCCAAAGTTCCAACTTGGGTGAAATAGAATTCTCTTCCACATGGAAGCATCAAAAACCCATAAAATCCAACTAAAGTAGATCAAACCATGCAAAATCCGAAAATGATTAAAACTTAGATCTACAAAAATCAAGCTTCAAAATAGAAATTTCCAAGTTCTAAACTAGTATAGATTGAGGAGAAGAACATGTTTTGGCAAATAGTTTTGTAAGAATCATTAACAAAATAATGGATCCTTCTCTTGAGCAAGTTGGTACTTGCCTTGGTTGGTGGAGGAAGTAAATGAGAAGAAGTAAATGAGAAGAGAGAGAAGGAAATGAGTTATATATATATAGAATTCTTGGACCCATGGGTTCATGATGAACCAAAGGGTTCATGATGACCCATTGGTGAACCAAGAATAGGTTACCCAAATGAGCCAAAACTGTAGGCCCAAATGCAGAAAATATATTAGGAAATAATATTTTGTCGAATATTTTTGGGAAATGCATGAAGAAATACAGCATAATAATATAGTATAAATTCAAGGTAAATATAATTTATCGGTTTACGTATTAAAATACGTATTCCAAGATTGGGGAGTGACATCATCCTCCTGCGGGACACCCTGGCCACCATCAGCAGGCTGATGATCAAGGTTACGAGAAACTCCATGTAATGGCTCTCCCATAACTGGATCCTCTGCGATGTCCTCTAAAAACTGCTCGAAGTGAAATGACTACTCAGGCAATTCCTCAGCCTCAAAAGGTGTCTCAAAATCCTGAGTGTTGGTCATTGTCTTATCCTCGACGAATATCACGTCCCTGCTTCTGTAGAGCTTTCTTCTTACTAGGTCGTAGAGTCTATAGCCAAACTCATCCCGATCGTAGCCGACAAAGACGTACCGCCTCGTCTTTGGCTCAAGTTTGGACCTCTCGTCCTTCGGTACATTCTTGAAGGCCTTATAACCAAACACTCGCAGGTGATTGTATGACGGCTCTTTGTCGTACCATACTTTGTCAGGCATATCATCCTGCAAAGGAGCACTAGGAGATAAATTAATAACATAAGCAGCTGTGAGAAGAGCCTCACCCCAATAACTGACTGGCAAATTTGCCATGAACAGCAAACATCGCACCCTCTCCATCAGTGTCCTGTTCATACGCTTCGCTACACCATTGAGCTGAGGTGTCTTGGACAGAGTCTTCTGGTGTCGTATCTCTTGCTCTCTGCAATAAGCATCAAAGGGAACAATATATTTTTTGCCGTTGTCGGACCGAACACACAATAACTTCTTGTCCGTCTCTCTTTCAACAGAGGCCAACAACTCTTTAAAAGTGGGCAGCACCTGATCTTTGGTCTTTAAGGCATAGACCCAAACCTTCCTGGAACAGTAATCAATAAAAGTTACAAAGTTAGAAGCATCCACTACAACAGAAATACCTTTTAATGACGGCTAAAAACCGTCATTAATGACCAACCATGACGCTTTTTTTCCAAAGAAAGCGTGATGAAAACGGGTGTTATAAATATTTTTTAAAAGCGTCACAAAATAAACGTCATGAATATGATGAGTTTCTGCTACACTTATTTTCAGCGTAGTTTGAAAGCGTTATGAATAGATAATCTCTATAGACTCAATTCAGCACATTTATAACGCTCAATTCTGCACATTTATATATTACTTTCCAAAAAATTATAGATCAATGCTCAATGTTGCTCAATTCAATTTCAAAACATTCATTTTGAACCATATTCACAAGAAAATATCTAAATGTCATAGAGTACCATTTAATCCATTTACAAATATATACATAATATATATCACCATCTTCATTACATTTTTTCAAAATAGGACATCCAAATACATATATTTACAACTACTACTAGTAAGTAGACCCTCAAAACTATTAGTACATTGGCTTCAACTTTGAGCACATCAAAACTGTCGACATCACATAGCAAAACCCTGAAAAAGATAAAAAAAAATATTACCAAAAGACCACCTCATGTCTTAAGAGTTGGTACCAAGTTTCCAACAAGAAACTAGCAATTGAGGATCATGTAATAAAATACTTTCATATACATTGAATCTAAAATTAAATCGACATGAAAGAAACAAGGGGTAAAAAGTATTAAAATATCTACCTGTAGTAATAAAAGGGCCTGAATGTAATTTGGTGCAATTTAATTGGTGCAATTTAGGAGCATTCTCAAAGTTTCCGTAGTCTAAAAAAGGGCCTTAGATGAAGTGTATGGAATCACACTCATCTCCTCGACACATTAAGACAGAACAAAAAGGAATGGCATTTACAAACTGAAAGAATATCTCCAGCAATTTTATATTTTTCAAACTAAATTGTATGAGAATAGATTAGTAGGTAGAAGAAAAAGCTTACAGCTTTGAAGTGACACAATCAGGATTTTTGAAAAATGTTATCCGGGACCCCAATCTCATTGTACTTCCCATGTGTGTTCCTGATCCCTGCATTCACAAATTGATGTGGTCAAGAACTACCATCTTTGGTGGTTAAAGCACAAAGTAAACAGTGTTGATAAACAAAATACCTCAGGCATGAAAATAACAACAGGATGTGGTGTTTGAGAGTCGAATTCTTCACTATTTGCCCTTTCCAATCCCAAAACCTAATCATTACACAATAAACGGAGATAACATGTCATTCAGGAAAAAGACTACAATTTTACATCATAACAGCAGGTTCTGCAAAATACAGAAGATACACATACATATCTGGAATATTCTATAACAGATATCTGCAACCCCAAGCAAATCCCAAGATAGGGTACACTGTTCTTTCTAGCAAACTTCGCTGCCAATATCATTCCTGGCACGCCACGGTCACCAAATCCACCAGGAACCAAAATGCATGCACAACTCTAAATTTAAATAATGTCAAAATAGTCATATAGAGGCCTGGATGTTTAAGTTATTGATGTAAATAAAGAGAAAATGTCAACATATGCCACAAGTATCACACAATTGAAAGGTTATCCATCAGAGTTATACCTTTAGAGTTTTCCATGCTGAAGCATGTGCTTCTGGTGTCTGTATAAGAAAAATTGACTTAGAGAAACTACACTATTAGAAGATTAGATTAGATGCCCTAGTAGAATTGAAGTATGGGACCTATACCATTCTTGCACTTTCATCTTCTAGATCTGATGCAGCAATCCATTCAACTGATAGCCTCAGAGAGCATGCAACACAGGCATGTAGGAGAGCCTAACATAGAGTAGCTTGTTAATTACACCAATTGAAAATAATTTCAAGAGATGGATGGCTGCAACTTTTCCGTCTCACTATAGGATTATCCATTAGCCTATGTATTTTGAAAACAAAAGACGCCATTGGGAAGTAGAATTATTCGGATGCCTTATACTTTAGAGGACTTGCTTGAAATAAGGTGCAAAAGGAAAAGAAAAGAAAAGAAATTTATAATGCTTATTATTTACAACTGTGAGCAATTACACAAAACAGTAAGTGAAATAAATGAGGCAAGGATCTCAGGATCTAGGATGAGTGAGTATATACTTAAACAACATTATAGCTTAATGTTCACGATCCTGACCCTATTAAAACAAATATTATAAGGATCAGTGGCTCTAATCTTTATATTAACTAGTGCTTTCATTCACAAAAAAAAAACTTTATTATAAGTTTCGTTTCAAGACAAAGAAATGCTACAGATAACAATTACAAGACTCTTAAATCTTCGCATAAATTACAGTCGCACCTTTACTACAGATAAATAAGCATCTGACAAACCCGTAAACTTTCCAACCATCGCAATTTTAACCTGCAGAATTCACCAGATATAACATTTTGGAAGAAAAGATGCACAGAAACAGAACGAGGGATTATTGTTTACTAACAGTGCCAGAGAGGTTGTCATATGTCTCGGCCATCTTGGTCCATGCCTGGAAATTGGTGGAGCAGCAATCCTGAAATAAGATTGGCAAAGTCAGTCTTATCTGGTGTTTAGTGTCCAATTTATTCCACACATGAAAATCTACGTCAAACAGAATAATGGATAACACCAAACTCTGAAACCTGCCTGCCACAATTTAACTGTCTTAATATAGCCTCATGAGCATGTTGCTTCTGCACGGAGATTGTCAGTCAGAAGACTCAGACGATAAAATCAAAATGATTTGAACCACAATACCACAAAAAGCTCAGACCTTTAACAGCATAAAAAAAAGCTACAAACTTCGACCACCGCCATACTTGAGGATGTCGAAGCGGTCGCGGGCGAAGTTGATGCAGTCGTTGCGCACGATGATCCAGTCGCGGGAGAAGTCGAAGCCCACCTCCTCCCGGACCTCCTCCGCTAGCCCGCCCTCGACGGAGGAGAAGGAGGTCCGGCGGTCAAAGTAGTTCTGGTGGCCGAGGAGCTCGAGGAGCTCGATCCACTCTGGCCACGGGTGGATCACCTCCACCTCCTTCTTGAGGAAGTCGGTGATTTCGAAATTAGGGTACTCGATCATGGGGACGTTCGCCAGCGGGAGGAGCACCTAGGAATTTCAAAATTAGGGTTCAGAGATTTTAGGGGTTTTCTAGGGTTAGGGTTTGGTGAGACGTACTTTTGGGCGCTCGAGAGTGATGGGACGAAACTTCTGGGCGAAGCTGTCTGCGAGGAGGACGGCCTGGAGAGTGGTTCGGGAGAGTTCGTCGGGGTCATCGGAGTTGGCACGACCGCCGCCGTCTTTCTTCTGCGCCATTGGAGCCGCCGATGGAGCCGGTAGAGAGAGGGAGTGGACTAGGGGTTTACGTACGAAGCGGTCCGAGCTGAGATATTTGTAGTTCGGGTTAGGGTTTTGGAGTTGGGGGAAAGAAAGGAGGAGAAGAGGAGGAGAAGGAGAAGACCAGAATAGGTGAGAGGAAAAATTTTGTTGAAGCGCGGGCTGTTCTCAGCATTTTGCCCAAAAAATTAAACTTAAAAATATTACAAGTTTGCCACTGCTCTAAAATATTAATAATGTTTTGTTTTATAAACGTTATGAAAAGTCCAAAATTAGCCCAAACCGTCATAGAAAAAAGGCATTTCGAACTTTCATAACGCTTTTTTATCAGCCGTCATGAAATCCACTTATCAAGCGTCATTAATAGGTCTTTTTGTTGTAGTGATCACCAATAGATTTTACCTTCATAGGACCGCAGACATCCGAGTGAATCAACTCGAGCAATGCCGGCTTTCTTGAATTTGGGTGACTTTGGAAAGACACCATATTTTGATTCCAGCTAAGCAGTGCGTGCACTTCTCCAACTTTGTAGACTTGAGCCTGGAATTACCTTTCTGTTCACCAAGTAGCTCATCCCCTTCTCGCTGATATGGCCAAGCCGCCTGTGCCATAACTCGGTAGACGCGTCAGAAACTGCGTTCACCTCATGTGTCCCATGTGTGCTCCCCTCCATATAGTAGAGACCGGACTTCTTGCTTCCTCTGGCAATTACAATCGAACATCTGGAAAGCTTCTACTGACCATTTCCGAAGAGACCGAAGAATCTCTCGTCATCCAACCTTCCAACCGACACCAGGTTGAAACGGATATCAGGAACATGACGAACATCTTTAAGAACAAGAACTGTACCCGTCTTCATCCTTAAATACACATCTCTAATAGCAACCGCCTTCGACACATCTCCATTGCCCATCTTCAACACTCCACAGTCGTCTGTCGGGTAAGTAGCAAATAGTGTCCTGTTATGAGATACGTGCGCTGAAGCCCCTGAGTCCACCAGCCAAGAATTGTCATCGCAGGCGAGATTTATGATAACCTCATCACCTACGACGATCACATCACCTCCATGTATCGAGGTTGCCACTGTAGTGTTCTCATCTTGCTTTCCCTTGTCGCCCTTCTTCTCTCTTCCAAGCGAAACAGTTCCGTTTGATGTGGCCCTTCTTGCCACAATGGTAACACTCCGAGTCCTCGTACCGACCCTTGGACTTCTTCCTGCTCTTGTCTCTGCCACCACCTGGATCTCTGCTTTTGCCCCTTCCGCGGCTCTCTGAAACTAGTGCCTCTGAGTAGTAGGATGTTGATGAAGTACCATGAGAACGTCTCCACATCTTTTCATTCAGCATCCCGCTCTTGGCAATCTCTAGACTGACTACACCTTCTGGAGCAGAAACGATCATGGATACTCGTACGGTCTCCCACGAGTCTGGCAATGTACATAACAGCCACAGTCCCTGAACCTCGTCGTCGAACTTGACTCCCATCGAAGATAGCTGGTCAACCACGTCCTGAAAATCACTCAAGTGATCCATAATAGACGTCCCATCTTTGTACCGCAGACCTATCATCGTCCGGATCAAGAATAACTTGTTTATCCCGGTCTTCTTCGCATACAAAGATTCCATCTTATCCCATAACGTCTTCGCGTGTTCAATATTGGCAACATGGTTGTACACATTCTCGTCAAAGAACTGTCTGATATATCCGCTCACATGTATGTGCTCGAATTTTCAGTCCTCCTCGGATTTATCAACTGGTCGCTCGAAAGCAAATACGGACAGATGCAGCTTCTTGACAAACAGTAAATCTTTCATCTTGTTCCGCCAATAATGATAATTGGTGCCATTCAGATTCACCATGTGCACGTGTTTCATGTCCATCTCTCCTCTCTAGTTTTTCTGTCAACTCCTATACCGTTCTGAATTCCAGAACCTGGCTTTGATACCACTTTGTTGGAAAAGAAGCACGGAAACCTTTTCCCAAACTAGAGAGTACCTGCGAGACAACCGAGCAATACAACGTACGAACCAAACACCAAAACACAATCCACGCAGACATAGAGAATTTTTGACGTGGAAAACTCTTGCGAAAAAAACTACGGGACGATCGGAGTCCAACCCTTGAGAAGCCTTCACTAATAAAATATAGGAGTACACCCTCTACAAACTTCTCCCGATCCAACACGGATTCCCACAACACTTGGAAGCAAGAACTATTTATTACAAGGGTACGAAAAACAAGGACGACGAGTAGAGATTACCCGAACACGATTCTCCTTCGAAAAAGACCTTCAATCCTCCTTCTCTCCAAAAGTTGCAATGGCACTCTTGCCTCCTTCTTCTTTCTTTTTCTCTCCGTTGTGTGTGATTAGGGTTAGAAAAAACCATATGTAAACTCCATAATCCCGCAGCAAAATCTGGACCGTATGATACGATCCAACGGTATAAAAAAATACCATAAAATTAGCTTCAGCCTGACGACACAGAGTTCGGGTAGAACTCTGTGTGGGCAAGCCAGAACAGTTCTGGACACAAGGGGACAGAACTCGGCCCGAGTTCTGCCTCCTCTGTTCCAGTATGCCATATGGTGGCTCCCGAGCTTCTCCTTCGTCTCCGAATGGCCTCGTCACCTCCCCGAGCTTCTCTAACATATAGACGGCGCTCGTCGCACTCCGGGATCTTCTCCACATAGGTTGGGACCCCATCCACTCCAACATGGATGCCATGTCACTGCGGGCTAGCACGATCACCGAGTGGGTGGGTGAGGGTGGGGATGGGAGTGTGGGGTGGGGGGGGGGGGGGGGGGGGGGGGGGGGGGGGGGGGCCGGCAAATAATCTTTTCCGGAAGGAAAAGATTGAACATGTGTGGAATTTCAGTCCGTCCGGACAAAATTAGATGGGACTAAACCAGGACACGGATGGTCAATAATGATCGTGCAATGTTAACATGTTTTGATGGCCAAACTCGAGTGACTGTTACGATTATCGAGAAAAGACATAAGATGGTTCGTACTAAATCTTCCATTTTATAGCCATGCAGCCTACCATGTACAAAATCACGTTCGTAACCCCGTACGCTTATAATACTTTTTGTTTTATATGTATCAAAAATTTCGGTTTAGGTTACATTTGTGTTTCGAGTGCTCTTGATCTCGATCAGTTTTGATTGTTCTACTTTAATTTTGTGGAGACAAAATCCTTGATCCTCCCGAGCGCGACCTCCAGCGTCTGCTGGCTCATGTTGGCGAAGCACACCCTGAACCAGCCGGGCTCGGAGCAGTGGCAGGAGGAACCCGGCGATATGTTGAGCTTCGCCCGGCGCAGAATGAGGCCCCAGAGCCCGAGCTCCCCTTCCCTCGTGTCCTCGTCGAGCAGCGGCCGGAGGTTCATCCAGCAGAACAGGCCGGAGTCCCCCCGCAGGCACTCGATCCCCGCGCTCCCCAGCCCTTCCACTATCGACCTCCGCCTCCTCCTCAGCCTCTCCCTGTTCGTCTCTAGGTACCTCCGCGCGAACGCCGTGTCCGACATCATCGACGCCAGCAGCTTCTGCGTCTGGGAGGACACCAGGCTGAAGCTGGACATCCGCCTCGCCGTGGTCACCACCCGGTCGTTGTAGGAGTATATGGTCCCCACCCTGAACCCGGGCAGCCCGAGGTCCTTGGAGAGGCTGTACACAATGTGGACCCTCTCCTCCTCCCCCTCGTGGTGGCGGGACTCGAGGACCTCGGCCACGCTGACGAAGTCGTCGGCGAAGACGGAGCCGGAGTATATCTCGTCGGAGATGAGGTGGATGTCCTTCCCCGCCGCGAAGTCGAGGCAGCCCTCGAGGACCGGCCTCGATATGGCGGTCCCCAGCGGGTTCGACGGGTTGGTCAGGAGCAGGCCCCTGACCTTCGTGCCCGAGGCCTCCGCTTGCGAGTAGGCATCTTCGAGGGCTTCCACGGTGATCTGGAAGCCGTTGGAGCTGTCGCAGTGGACCGGGACGATGTTCACGCCCGTCCTCCACCGTAGGTCTCTGTCGAATCTGTCCAAGAAGAAGATATCTAAAATTAATACATATATGCACCTACGTTCCACACATTTCAATCATCTTTTATTTTTTATTTTTAAAAAAAATTCTATACATAATTAACTTGCTTTTCACGGCTTCTAGTTATATAGTAATATTTGTTCCAAAATTATTCTCATCTATATTTATTAATTAAAATTGTTCATTAAATTTAATATGATTAGTTACATAATTACATATAGAAGAAAAATTAAGAAAGGGTTGTGTTACGTGGTCTTTCTAAGTATTATAAAATATGCACAAGGCACGTGCATATATACTAGTACAATTAACTTGCAAGTAGTGCATATATACGTATACGTGCCCCGGGTAGTAAGGAGTTGGGATTAGCAAGGCGTCGCCAGGGTCAGCCAGGATGAAGGTCAGTAGCTCGTTCGCGGCGGTCGCACCAGCGGTGAGAACGATCCGGTCGGGGTCGAACCTGACCCTCCCTCCTCTTATGGTCTCCATGAAGCTCGCCATTGCCTCTCTGAAAGCGTGGATGCCATGATAGTCCTGGAAAAGGGCATTCTCTCTGAAGCCGGAGACGCCGGCGCCCCAGCTGGAGGCTTCGGGGTGCTGCTCTAGATACTCCTCGAGCAAATCAAACGAGACCTACACGTACGTGCAGACTAATTAAGCACAATTTTTGAATAATCAACAAGTGTCGATCGAATGGTTCGTACGTAGGTGTGTACGCACAGCTTGATGATGTTCGTGAGCTTACTTGATTTTCCGCCAGGCCCATCTGGATGACTCCGGAGGGATTGGTCACGGCGTCGTAGGGGTCTTCGTCGTAGGCTTTCCAGCCAGCGAAGTATGGAGAGTCCTCTCCGTGTGTTTTGGAAAGAGCCACTCTTGACAATGCTACCATTCTTGGAGCTTTGAGAATGATGATGATGATGATGATGATGAGAGGAGCTTGGTATTGCAATGGAATGGTTCCTTACCAAGTCCTCAATATTTATAGAGCTAGCTAAAGTCTAAGGTCACACTTTTCTGCATGGAAATGATAGGAAGGAAAAAAAAAAAAAAAAAAGTAGGGAAAGAACATTTCAAGGGGGAGAGAGAGCTAATGATTGGGTGTTGTGTGTCAGCAGATATGAGGATCTGCAGCATCTCTTGCTACAGCTGTTGCCCTCTTCTTCTTCTTTTTCCAAAAATACTATTTGGCTAAAAAAAAAAATACCATCTTTCATTGTGTGAAATATGATATAGCTAATGACATGTCAGCTCACGTAACAAAATTAAATATTAAACATTAAAATTAAAATTAATATTAATATAAAATTAACATGAACATTAATATTAAATTTAACATTAATATTAAATTTAACATTAACAATAAAATTAATATTAACATTAAAATTAGCATTAACATGAACATAAATATTAATATTAATATTAATATTAATATTAATATTAATATCAACATTAATTAACATTAATATTTAACATTAAAATTAATATTAACATTAAATTAAAATTAGCATTAGTATTAACATTAACAATAAAAAAATTGTATAATTAATTTTTTGGATTAAAATATGACATGTCAACTGTATGTTAATTGCCATATCAGATACCATATAATGGGGGATATCATCACCCAAATCAAAAAAATTTAGAACCAAATAGTTTAATTGTTTTTTGTCACTTCATTGGAAGGTTCTTCCTTTTTTTTACTCTTCTTACTACTTGGAGAGCCCCCACTATAATCCCTCTCTGTTGAAGCGGACTGATGATAGAGAGAGCTATTAGTATTAGCTAGCCTCTTCCCACTCCCCAGTTAAACAACGTAATTTCCTTTTCTGCTAATAATCTGGTTGTGGTGAACCCAGGGGCGGCCCGGGGAGGGGCAAACGGGGCGTGGGTCCGAGGGCCCAACATTCAGGGGCCCCAAATAATTTTAAGAGTTAGTAATATATATCAACCTCTTCCGTTGCGCTCGAACCCGCAACATCTATATATATATATATATATATATATATATATATATATATATATATATATATATATATATATAAACATATATAAACTAAATGATGTGTGGCATAGAATGGACCACTTTGAATAGCAAATCATAAGTAAATACTACTTTGGAGTAGGTAGGTCTATATATTCAAACATATCTAAATCCTGATTAGGTAGCTAGCTCTCCCAGGACTCTGTTGGTTGTAACTTACTTAGGTAGCTAGCCTAAGCTCTCCCAGGCCAGTGCCAAGAAGCCTTCAAGAAAGACACTGAAATGCTTCTTGCTGCTTCAAAGCATTTTTTAAAATTTGTTTGATTTTCCACCAACATTGTGTTACTTATGAGCAGAGAGAGAGAGAGAGAGAGAGAGAGAGAGAGAGAGAGAGAGAGAGAATTGGGACATGTTTCTTCATGCTAAGCCACTAGCCACGTTGGGAGAGTAGTTCTTGGTTTGATTCATTGGAGAAAGGGAAGGGGATGTTGAAAACTAAAGAGAGTTCAAAAGCACTCTCTTGTCGATCGGGGAATAGACTGGTATTTCAGTTAGGGCTAAAAATCGAACGAACGAGCTCGAACAAACAGTGTTCAAATTTGGTTTGACTTAACTATCGAACGAATTTGATTCGAGCCAAGCTTGGATCGAACCGAATGCGAACGGTTTGAATTGTTTTACGGCTCTAGTAGTGAGTATTTATATGACATGTTGTATAGACTATCACATTGTTTCTCTCAAATTTTAAAGACTTTTTTATTGAATTACTTATACTCTTTGCATCATAAATTTACCATCATATAAAGAACAAAAAATGAGTAAACTTTCTTAGACAAAATAAATTTTTATCTATTAAAAAAAGGCATAACATATAGAAAAAAAATTCTAATATGAGAAACCGAGCCGAGCTTGAGCCTGTTTGCGAACAAGATCGAATCGAAAAACCTATGGTTGAACTCAGTATCGATTAATCCACGAACGAGCTTAAAACGAGCTTGGACCGAGCCGAATGCGAACGGTTTGAATTGTTCTACAGCCCTAATTCCAGTGCCCAAGAGGGAAGAATTTGTGATTTGTTCTTCCTTCTTTCATGTTGCTAGCCTTTTCATGTCGGCAAGTTGCGTGTTTCATGTGAAAAGTCTACCACTTGCATACATTGGAGGGATATTTTAGCAAATGCTCTCATTATAAATGTTTAAACTAACATATATTTTTACTATTTTTTTAACTAGCAAATACTTCCACTTCTGCGTAAAATAGCAAAAAAAATTGTTAAAAAAGTAAGGGTATATTTTATTTTTTATTTTTACTGTTCCGTGCCGAAAATGGAGATATTTGCTAGTTTAAAAAAAATTGTGGGGCGTATAGTAGTTTCAACATTTAGAATTGAAACATTTGCTAAAATATCCCTACATTGGAAGAGGCCCCCTATGTGCGCACAAGTTCAAATTAGGGGTGAGCATTATTCGATTTTGGACCGAAAATCGACCCGAATCGAAACGAATAAGAGGTTCAGTTCGGTTTTAAAAAAATTCGGTTCGGTTTTGAAAATACTAAATTTTCTTATTCGGTTTCGGGTTTGGTTTCGGTTTTGGACCCCCTGGCCGGCGGAGTCAGGGCGTCGAGCAAGAAGAGCGGCTCCCCCCCTGGCGCTAGGGGGGGGCGGGAGCATGATCGGGGGGGTCGGGCGGTCCCCCCGACACCGGCGCGTGCGAAGGCTCCCCCCCAGGCGGTGGAGGGGGGGCGGGAGAGCAGGGGGGGTCAGGTGGACCCCCTTGGGTCATCGACGACCCCCCCAGGCGGTAGGGGAGGCGAGTTCTAAGAGAGGGGGGTCGGGCACCCTTCACGCAGTGTCCGGGGGGTCGTTCTCGCTGGGGGGTGGCACCATAGATTCGAACTTTCAATTCGGATCAGGCTCAGGATCGCTGGGAGCCAAACGGAGGGAGGTGGGTGGACGACGGTTACGCGTCGTCGCGTGGCAAAGTCCGGGGGGAAGATGGGTGGCGGACAGGGTCTGGTTAGGGATCGCCTTCCTGATAGCCGTTAGAACGGGTCAGGGCCATCTGGCCGGGGTCAGGGGATGTCTGCTGGGAGATCGGTGGGTTGGCGGCCTAAGGCGACCGCGGCGGCGAAGGAAAAGAGCAAAGTGGTGGATCTGGAGGTTTAGGGGTCTGGGTCTCCCCGCCCGGTGATTGCCCGGAGGCCTCTTGGGACGACCCCTCGGCCTGCTGGACGGTCCTGGACTGAGATCTGCAAACCTGTGGGGCCGAAAACCCCCACATCGATGGAGTATGTTCCGCCGATTAAGGCAGGAAGGGGTTTCAGGGCATCATTCCCGGCGGAGGAGATCCAGAAGGTGACAGCATACTGGGAGAATACCCTCGTCCTGTATGTCTTGGGCAATAAGCCTTTCTATGGGCAGATCAGGGGCTATGCAGCGCGTGTCTGGCAGCCTAAGGGGAGTATGGAGTTTTTTGCCCGCGAGAATGGCTTCTATTATGTGAAGTTCAGACTGACGGAGGATGTCGCTAGGATCCTCCAAGGCGGCCCCTGGACGTTCGACGGTCGACTGATCATTCTCAAGGAGTGGACTCCGGAGCTACGATGTGAGAGGAAAGTTCTGAATGTCATCCCAGTATGGATTCGATTCCCTGAGTTCCCGGTCCGGTTTTGGAGCATACCTTTGTTGATGCCGCTGGCCAGTTTGGTGGGCACCCCGATCAAGGCAGATGAAGCTACTGCTTTCCGGACGCGGTTGATGTACGCGAGGATCTTTGTGGAGATTCGGGCAGGGGGGAGCTCCCAAAGACGGTAGAATATGAGATTCCTTCTGGAGAGGTGCTTACCCAGAAGGTGGAGTATGAATGGGTTCCACCTACCTGTTCTCGGTGTTCCTGCTTCGGATATCTGGCCAGTGCCTGTTCGGAGGTTGGACTTCCGGCGGACCCTATTATCCTCCCTAGTGTGGTCCCAGAAGCCCCCTGTGATATGGATGTCCGAGATGATAGCGGAGAGGAGGTCTTGGAGGGGGAGGATTCTCATCCTGTAAGTGATGGCGGTTTGAGCCTCGTTGTATCTACTCAGCTTGCTTCCACGGGTGGGGCCAAGTCCACTGGCCAGGGGCTGAGTAGTATAGTTACTAGAGGTATGGTGGCGTCGGAGATTGAGGCACGAGGGGAGGACGGATCGTCTGGAGGGCAGGTCTACTGTAGGAAGAGACGCGCTGTCGGCCTATTGAGAGATGGACCCTCCATGGAGGTGGGACATACAACAGACAGAGAGGAGGCGGTGTTTGTTGACAACCCTGCCTGGGCGTTGGTTCTATCTTAGGTTGCTCCCCTACAGGCGGCTCCGACCGGGATGGAGGAGGATTCTTTAGCGACGGTTGCGGCTCCTTCCCCAGGTGCCGAACCAGGAGTTTCACAGGGGACCCCACCTCTTATTAATTAATGGCCATTATCGCTTGGAATGTGAGGAGGGCGTGTTCGCTAGGGAGGTGGAGAGAGATATGTGGGGTGCTCCACAGAGAGAAGTGTGACATTTCTGTTATTTTAGAATCCAAGATCAAAGGGGAGAAGACCCTTACTCGGCGGACCCCTTCTCATTGGGCCCAGCTGCACAACCTGGCCCTATGTGACATGGCCAGGATTTGGGTTCGCTGGAACTCAAAGAGTTGGGATGATGACTTGATCTTGATGACGGAGCAGTTGATTGCCATCTCCTTCGTGAACAAGGGTGGCTTCCGGTTCTTGCTGGGGGCGGTCTACGGCCACAATGACAGAAGGAGAAGGGAGTCACTATGGAGCGACATCTTCCGTGTTTCCGCTGTTGCTGAGTCGTCGGGTCTCTCTCTTCTCTTGATCGGGGACTTCAACGCTCTTATGCACCATAGGGTGAAGCTGGGTGGTTGTCCGGTTCCAGATTCTATCCTTTATGATTTCCAGAGATGCCTTCTGCTTGCGGGCCTGCGGGAACTGTCTCGCTCAGGCTTCATCTGGACTTGGCACAACAAAGCAACTCACAACAGGGTTGCTTGTCAGCTTGATCGCGAGCTCTGGGCAATGGGGAGTGGTTTCGTCACTTCCCCAACTCTTCGGCTGAGGGTTTGGCAGCTGGGACGAGCGATCATTCCCCCATTAGGGTTGGCTTCTCTGCTCGATCTCTTGGAAATTCCCGTCCGTTCAGGTATAACAACAGTTGGTATCTCTCGGAGGGCTACCTAGAGGCTGTCACAGAGGGGCTTTCTAGTGGTCAGGGGGGACGGCTCAATTCCGATTGGTTCGGCGCCTCAAGGCCACGAAGAGAGCTCTCAGGAGTTGGGTGCAGGGGTTGCCCAAGTCCACATTAGAAGATAAGAAGGCTGAGTTGAGGACATTGCAGCAGGATTTGCAAGCTGGCATGCTTAATGGGGATCTGACGGCCAGAGAGAAGGAGCTGATTGGAGAAGTCAACATCCTGAGGCTGCAGAAGAAAATTAGCTCGACCCAGCGAGCCAAATATTCCTGGCTGAAGGATGGAGACCGGTGCTCCAAGTTCTTCTATGACGTTATCCGGACTAGACAGAATCGGAACCACATATCCCAGCTTCTTGAGGCGGATGGCACTCTGGTGGGAACGCCGGCTGAGATCCAGGGCGAGGCTGTCAGGTACTATTCTGATTTATATTTCCAGACTGACTACTTGTCCGTGTTCCCAGAGATTGTTACGAAGCGTTTGGTGACTCCGTTTGGGAATAGCATCCTACTTGCCCATGTTACATTGGAAGAGGTGGAATCTATTATCAAGGTGGCGGACCCCAACAAGGCTCCTGGTCCGGATGGCTTCAGCAGTGGTTTCTTCAAACGCCATTGGGATATTCTGAAGCTTTAGGTCGTGGAGGTGGTTCAGGAGTTCTTCACTAAGGGGAAGCTTCTGAAGGAGCTGAATCACACTTTCCTGACCTTGGTGCCAAAGAAGGAGGGCGCGACAGTATTGGCAGATTTCAGACCTATTGTATGCTGTAATTATCTTTATAAGATAATTACGCACCTTATGTGCCGGCGGATGGAGGGGATCATGCAGGACTTGGTTTCTCCGAATCAGGCTGCGTTCATCAAGGGGAGGTCGATTGCAGAGCATAGCCTCCTGGCACATGAGATGGTGAGGGGATTCAGCAGACCTGGTGGAGAGAAAGCTTGTGTTAAACTGGACCTGAGGAAGATGTATGACATGGTCAATCGTGACTTCCTCTGCCATCTGATGTCCGCCATGGGATTCGCGGATCACTGGGTTACGTTGATCAGGGAGTGCATCACGTCTCCTTCTTTCTCGGTTCTCATCCAGGGCATTCCTTATGGGTACTTCCAGAGCAACCGTGGGCTTAGGCAAGGTGACCCATTATCCCCTTACATGTTCACGCTTGTTATGGAATACTTTACTTGTTTGATGGACCTGACAGTGCACCGTGGACGGCTGGTGCCTCTATTTCGGAGGATGGACCCCCCAGTTACCCACCTTATCTATGATGATGATCTGCTAGTCTTCATCCAGCCTTCGACTGTCACGCCCCACTCCCGTAGGAGCGATCGTCCTCGCTAAGGCGTGATGCCGCACGAGCCTAGATTGCGCTCGTGCAAGGCAGTTCCATAACGGCCGATTACGTTGGCGGCGACGGGGTCGTCGCACAGAAGTCCCAAGCAGAAACATTGAATCATTGCAGCGGAAATTTAAAGAAGAACATATATGAACACAAGTAACTCAAAAGAATCTCTTTATTGATATTGAATACAGGATTACATTTATGGGCGCAAGGCCAATTACAAGTCTCTCAGGCTCACTTTTCACTCGTTTACAAGTCACTCTGCTCTCTCTCATCTCTCGATACAATGCTTGAATCCAGCGGAAGCTTCGGAAGGCGATGTCCATACATTATGCCCTGTATAAGTCTTCAGATCACGCGACCGCACGCTTCGACTTGCCAAGGAACTTCGTGCCTCGACGCATCCAAGCGAGCTCCGCGCCACGAGCTTCTACCTGTGCCTGCACATGAAACACTGTGTGGGTGTCAGTACCACTGTACTGGTGGAGTGAGCTTCTCGCCCACCCATACATAACCGACACGTTCATTTACTTTTGTGCAGCTTAAGTCCCTTTCGATTGTCTTCCTAGTCTTGCCTTAGGATGCATTTTAAGACTTGACGTCTCGACGTGCAACGACATGGTCGTGCTTCAATACCAGCGTGTGTTTCGATCGAGGCAGTGCCTTATCGCTTAGGTACTTGACCAGACTTCAAGGCAGGACGGCAGGGTCGTGCCACATTCTATTCCAAACTTAGACTTGTTCAAGACTGTGCTTTGTCGAGGGGCAATTCACGTGAACTCGGTCGTGCCAGGACCCTTTGATTAAACTCAAGCGCCACTAGACCAATTCTTGTGCTAACGATTCAAGTGCCAAGGGACGGCAACGGGACGACTCGTGCAGGTCGTGCCTTAGACTTTACTTAGACTTGTTTGAACATTCAAGACTGAGGCCGTGCCTCGCTATCCAAACTTATCCATGCTACCGCCTTGCGGCCATCCTGTTAGAGTCAATTGCTAACTTAGACAAGACTTGTCAAATACAATTTTGACTTCATGAATATCTCGATGCCATCTATCGTGCTAAGCACGGTGCCTATGCTGCAGCCCAGTCTTAGGCCCAGACATTCGTTTACCGACTAGACAAGCATTCAAGTTCTAGACTCAATCCAAAGGCATACACGCGGAGTCGCCGCTATCTGCCGACTCATCTACATGAGGAGGTCACTAGCAATTTTAAGCTATCTTGGACATGGCTCGTGGGATATCCACCTGTACCAACACGGAGAGCTAGCCCGGTGGGGTAGAACTCTCCCATGCGGTCATCCAGCATCCTACGTTGAGCCACACTCGCTTCTCCCGGGCGGATGATCCCGGTGCCCCGGAGGAGATCATCCGAGAAGACTACACCTTGTCGACAAGTTGTCCATGACCATGCAAGTCTAAACTCGATCTACCAGTCTTTCCTTAACATGAACATGCTTTTCCTTCTTTCTATCAAGACTTACGAGACTCCCAAGTGCGGAACTTATCAAGAATTCAGGCAGG